>BHFT01032571.1:35120-144879 GCA_004320025.1 Laticauda laticaudata | reverse complement strand
AAAACCCACAATAAATGAGACCAGTGTCCCACATTTTTGTCCTTGTTTAGTGACTGCCTTTGGGATAGGAAGTTTAGGTGTTCAGTGAAGCTAAGTCTTAACTCTTGAGTGTGCTTACAATCAGACTTCAGTTTTCCTTTTGCTTTTATAGACCTGCAAATGTCATCAGTGGAAGAGTTGGTCATAAAATTACTTTTATTTCCCATTCCTATTGTGGGCAGTTGCTAAACAAGGCAGTCACTAAATAAGGACTAACTATAATGCCTTTATCATTCAGGACTGACCTCTAAACAGAAAGGGTGTAATATGTTCAAGGAACATTATGTTAGCATTGTGCGTTATGGGTAAAACACTCTTAGTGTCCATGTCTCTTCTCATGGTGAGGTCCTTGGTGCTCTCTGAGCTTGGCTGTTTTCTTGCAGACGTTTCATGACCCCACTAGGTAATATTATCAGTGCCAGAAAGGGGTGGGGTTTATTCTCTATTTACATACTAGTGGTTTGCCCTGTCAGTGTTGGTGGGGAGTATTCTTGGTAGTTCCTTGATTAGGATGTTAGCTTGGTTGCCTGTGTTGGCAACCAGTTGGTATATTGGTGTATTGTATTGGGGTATAAACAGCAAACCCCACTCCCTTCTAATACTGATGATATTCCCTTGTTGGATCATGAAACTTTTGCAAGAAAACAACCAAGCTCAGAGAGCACCAAGGACTCCACAGTCATCCTCCTCCTACACTTCCTTCTCCTCCTCCTCCCTGCAAACTCTCCAACCTCCCTTCTAACACTGAGGGCGTTACCTAGTTTGGTAATGAAATGTCTGTTAGAAAGCCACCATGTCTTCAGGAAAACAACAAATCAAGAGTACCAAGGACTGTACAGTTCAACCCCAAGCTACAAAAATTCTCTTTTCTTGGTCTCTTCTACTCCCAACAGGCACTTGCCAGCATATCTGGTGGCAGCCTTTGCCAAACGCCTCTCCCGCCTGGCACTCACCGCCCCGCCTGATGGTTTGCTGATTGTCATTCCTTTCATCTGTAACCTCTTGAAGAGGCATCCATCCTGCCTGGTGCTCATCCACAGGCCCAATGGCCCAGCAGGTGAGAAAGCTTAGAAAGGCTATGTTTTCAACCACTTGGTTGAGGTTGACTTAAACATTGAAAGCTGCAAATGTGTACATACAACCTGGATTGTATCTCCTCAAGGATCTGCTGAAGACACTGGAGGACATCTGGCTGGGCTCTACTCCAGTTTTGCTTGTTCAATGCACAAAACAGTCACATCGAGTTCTTTGTGATGCTTTTCTTTCTACCCCAGCTGATCCCCACAATATAGGTTCATGAAGAGGGTTTCCTTAGTAATGGGGGTTGGAGGAGAAACATCTACCCTTTCTTGGGACCATGGAATGCAAGGAGAAGACCTGACACCCCAGAGCTACAAAGCTGTCATAGCAATAGCACTTAGACTTCTATACCACTTTACAGTGCTTTTGTCAGGGCTCCGGGAGTTAGCTCCATTTAAATCATGAGTCTCGAGCCAAACTTCCAAAACTTCAAAAGGATTTATTGGGAGTTAACATGCTGGCACTGTCTAGATGTAGCCGACTCTGAGACATGTAATTCACCATCACCCTTGGCCCTGGTTTTCCCTTTACCCCTCTGGGTGTATCATAATTCATATTCTCCAATGGGACATATCCATAGCCCAGAGTCATCGATCCTGCTCTCCAGTTAGAATTTTGCGTGGCAGACACTTCAGTTGCTTAGAAACTATCTTTGAAAACATTGATGGAATGCAAGCTGCCTGCTGCTTTCCCCTCCCTTTGTGCTGGCAACTCTAAAAGACCGCAGAAATATTTTATGAGTTGACAGCTTTACAACCCTGTAACCTCAGAAGGATGTAAGGCCGAGTCAACCCTGAGCCTGGTGATATATTTAAACTACCAAATTGCAGTCAGTCGGTAGTCAGCAGACGTAGCCTGCAGTACTGCACTCTAATCACTGTGCCACCATGGCGCATGGATGACTTATTCTTTCTTTTATCTTCTTTAGAGATGCCAGATGATCCTTATAAGATGGATGAAAAGGACCCCTTGGAAAGCAGGGCTATGGAGAGCTCCTTGTGGGAAATAAAGGTAGGTTTTTCATCTAAGACAACCTTAAACATTCAAAAGAGCCACAAAGGTCCAAACCAGAAGCCCCCCATTCAATTCTGGAGGAGACCAGAAGTTCAGTTCCCCCACCATAGTCTCCCCCTAGCACAGCGCCCTTTTTCCTCTACCTCTCCTAACCAAACACCCTATCAATTGTGGAGTTGACCGGTGACAGGGAACCGCAGCAGAGGAATAAAAGAGCCACATGCAGCTCCAGAGCTGCGGGTTGCTGACCTCTGATCTAAGATGAAGTTGGTGGAATTCTAGTATCAATCCAGCAGGGAAGAAGACGGATTGGGTGGCCAACGTCTGCACCAGCATAAACAGTTTTGACCTTAGCAGTCACTTGACCCACCAAGAACACTCCCACCAACCCTGACAGAGAAAATCACTAGTATATATAAACAGAAAACTCTCTGCCTCCTAGCACTGATGATGTTACCTAGCTGGGTTAAGAAACATATGCAAGAAAACCATTAACCTCAGAGAGCGCCTACGACCCCACAGTTCTTCTCCCTCTTCCTCCCTTCTCCACTCTGCAAATCCCACTCCCTTCTAGCACTGATGGTGTTGCTTAGTTAGGTTCTGAAATGAGCCATGGTGGCACAGTGGTTAGAATGCAGGACTGCAGGGCTAACTCACTGCTCGCTCCAGGAGTTCGATCCTGACAGGCTCAAGGTTGACTTAGCTTTCCCTCCTTCCAAGGTTGGTAAAATGAGGACTCAGATTGTTGGGGGCAAGGGGCTAACTCTAAACCACTCAAAGAGGTTTATAAAGCACTGTGAAGTGGTATAATAAGTCTTAAGTGCTATTGCCATGTACAAGAAAACCACAAAGCTCAGAGAGCACCAAGGACCCTGCAGCCTGCCTTCTCCCATCCTCCACTCTGCAAACCCCACTCCTAACACTGAGATTGCCTAGTTTGGTCATGAAATGGCTGCAAATAACAAGGTGTCTGGATTCTGGTGATTGCTCTAATTAAATCATGAGCTTCGAGCCAACCTTCAAAAGAATCCAAAAGATTTATTAGGAGCAACATGCTGGCATTAACCTAAATGAAGCCAACTCTGGCATACGTAATTTAAAGTCACCTGTGACCCTGTTTCCCCTTTCCTATGCCTGTTTTCGAGTTGCCACAACCTAGCTCAGCACTAAGGATCCCACAATCTTCCTCCTGCTCCTTCCTCTCTCCTGCTCTCTTCTAGCACTGATGATGTTAGCTAGCTGGGTTGTGAAATGTCTGCAAGACAACCAAGCTCAGGGACTACCAACGATGCCCCCTAGTCACTTGATCTTCAGTCATACCAATTTATTTCCATGCAACTCAAGATACAATGGATGGTAAAGAGTACCATCTTTTACAGTAAAGAGAAAGCATATTTGATGATTCATGTACTGACTTCAGCTAGAATTGTATTTGCTCGAAATTGGAAAAGCAAAGAGATTTCTACTGATGACAATGTGATTAGAAAAATATTAAGAATGTGCAGAAATGAATAGATTAACACCTGTAATTAAAGAGAAGGAACAAAGTGAATATTATAAGATAAGGGAACTATTTTATGGAAGGCTAGAGAAAAAATATGAAATATAGAAAAGAGGTTTATAGAACTAAACATGTCAAGAGGAGTGTTATAGTAATAAAGATATTATGTATATTAATAATATAAACTGGGACTTGGGAGGCCGAGAATAGATGGGAGCGGGGTCAGTCAGAGGTGGTATTTGCCAGTTCTCCAAAGTACTCAAAATTTCTGCTACCTGTTCTGACCTTTTTCCAATAAAACAAACATGAACCAAAGGGATCAGAAACCTTTTAATGATTCTTACGAATCCCCGGTTAAAAGGCTGCTGCAAACTAATTAACTTTGATCAGCACAGGCCTCACCAAAATGCTGCGAAGCTGCGAAGAATAATAGATAAGAAATAGTTTACAGCACAAGAGTCTTCAAATACTAACAAAATACTGCAATGTCCACGAGGCTAGAGTTTCAAAACGTTTTTGCTTCCTGCAAAGAATGTTTGCTTCACAGCTGGCTTTTATCTTCTTGAAGGAGGGGCCATTACTTTGCAGCCTTACTCCCGAGTCACCCTGCTGCTGCAGCTGCTCTTTCCCATGAGAAGCCCTGTGCGCACACGCACTTGGCACAGGCTCATCAGGAACCTCTTCATCGCTGCTGCCAGCCCCCACAATCTCTGAATGCAGCACTCCACTCCCTAATGGTCCTGGCCTCATCTGAATCCTCGGTCTCCTCAGCCGTCCGCACCTGCTGCCAGCTAACCACAACACGACCGGTTCTCCAGAACTGGCTGAATACCACCTCTGTTGGAGACCCCTGGTGTACCATAGCTGCGTTCCTAACGTAGCTATGTGTCAAGGCTTTAATAGATGTCAGGCAACCATATCTTTCTTTTTTGGGGTTCCCTAGACATTGCAGAACCATTATCATCCTGACGTTGCCAAGGCTGCGGAAGAAATTAACCTGCCTCTCTCCCAGATGGAACAAGATTTGTCTGAGATCCTACAGTTGACATCCTTTGAGGTAATGCCGTCCCTATAAAGCATGGGGACAATTTCTATACCTTGGAAACCTCCCGTTGAGTAGTTGCCAGCAGTAGCCATTGCGGGCTGGGGAATTCTGGGAGTCAAAGTCTTGAGATTCTAAAATGGGTGGCCTTCCAGGTAAGGTGTGTCCGTCTGAATAGCAACCGCACTTAGGACTTATATACCGCTTCATATATATCACAGCCCTCTCTTAAGCGGATCACAGAGTTAGCCTGTTGCCCCCAAGGATCTGAGTCTTCATTTAATCCATCTTGGAAGGAGGGAAGGCCGAGTCAACCTTCAGCCGGTGAGAATCGAACTGCTGGCAGTTGGCAGAATTAGCCTGCAAGACTGCATCCGAACCATTGGTGCGGTGGCTTAGAGGTGGGGCTCTTGCCTCACAGTCAGGAGGCTGTGAGTTCGATCCTTGGTAAAGGCAGATATTTCTCTCTCTGGGCATAATGAGAATTTATCTGCTGAATAAAATTCCGCATCGGTGACAGGGAAGGGCATCCGGCCAGTAAGCACTCTGCTAGATCCATTCAGTTGACCAAGCTCCACTCCAGAAGGGATTATGGGGTCATTAAATGAAGATTCTAACCACTGTGCAACATGGAAGGAAGGAAAGAAAAGAGCAATAGCACTTATATACTACTTCACAGTGCTTACAGCCCTCTCTAAACGCAACAATATACATATATATATTTGTACAATGGCAGCCGAAGGATTGGTGTTGTTTTCTCAAAAGCAGTCTGGGAAATGTCAGACACAATCAAGCTGGTATTGATTGTTGAAGAAAAAAAAAAAAAACTGGGTGAGCGAACATGGAAAATAAATTGGTTTTTTTTCTCCCCCTTCTCTCTCTCCCTCTTTCCCTCCCTCCCTCTCCACCCCCAAAGATATTTGATAGGGATATTAAGAAAGAATCGAAGGATGTTCCATTGGAATATCAGCAACCCCGAGGCCTCTTTGGAAAAAAAGATGATCTCTGTGCAGAATATTTTTCACTGGAATGACTGCAGGGGGTAACATAACACAATAAATACCTTCTTTTTAAAAAAAATCTAAAGTGTTATGCACTGCAATCCTTGATGCTCTTAAGATTGTGGGTGTATTTCTTCTTTTTTTAAGTTTAAAAATACTTTATTGAACACAAAAGATTAAAATATACAACTATACAAAAGTAAAAAATAAAAAGTCATACAAATAAACACATTCTGTAGTAAAACTAATCATATTTTTCTCTAATACATTTTGATAGTGATTTAAATATCTCAGAAAATATTAAATGGCAGTTACTTCCTATCCCTTGTAGAATAACTGTATTAATATATAATACATAATAATCTATTATTACGAGTGAATAAAACTGTATTTTTATAGATAATAGCTTAGTCAAAGAGAGAAGGGAGTAAAATTAGTATTCTATAGATTCCTAACTTTTAGCATATATATGATTGTGGGTGTATTTCTTTGACCGCTTGTTCCTTCACTTGTCAAGAGTTGGTTCTGGTTTGTTCTGGATTTCAACACTGGCCAGCAGAGAGCAGCAACGGCTGTCAGAAGTTTTAAGAAAAAAAGCAACAACATGACTAATAGCAAGAAGGCAAATGACCAGGTAGTCCTCAACTTAGGCCCTTAATGGAGCTCAACATTTCTGTTGTTAGGCAAGACAGGTGTTAAGCGAATTTGGCCACTCGTTTTTAAGTGAATCTGGCTTCCCCATGGACTTCACTTGTTAGATGGTTGGCAAAGGGGATCACATGACTTCCCAGACACTGCGACCATCATAAATATGAACCAGTTGCCAAGCAATTTTGATCACGTGACCCATAGGGATGCCGCAGAGGTCGTAAGTGTGGAAAGAGATTGGTCTCTCAGTGCCATCGTTTCAAACAGTCACTAAATAAACTGTTGTAAGTCGAGGGATGTGTAGAGTGGAGGGTTGGAGACCTGGTGTCAAGCATGGGGAAATCAGGAGATCTAGACAGTTCAAATGAATATAAAGGTTTAAGTTCTCTACAAGAATCTGATCATCTAAGGGTCAAGGCAAATTGGTGGTAAAGTCAGTGGAACATGGGCCAGTCGTGGAGTCTGGGAAAGGCTCTGATGAGTGCTCTGCGTCAGAAGCAAAGATGGGCCCAGGGCTGTTTGACAGTTATCAGCTGCTTTCAGAGTCGGACATCAGTGAGGCAGAAGAACAGCTGGAGCCTGTTCTCTGTGCAAATGCACAGAGCTACCAGAAGAAGGGAACAGCTAAGGAATAAAGGTCGACTTGGGAGTAAAGCCACAGGTGGATGGTGAACAGCCCCTCCCACAGGGAATAAAAGAGGAGCGAAAGGGGAGTGGAGTTTTGCAGGAGACAATTAGTTCAGTTGGGTGAAGATCTGTTCCTGCATTCTTGCCAGTTATTGTCTACAGTGTGGCATCTGAAAGATATCAGCATGGCAACTCTCCAAACCTGATAAAGATCTGTAATTGGGAAATCTCTTGAAAGACTGTTGCACCACAGGCAACCATAAATAATGTTCATACCAGGCCTGGCTATATGCACATTTGCAAAAAATCTCCCATCCTATCAGGGTTTTTATTTCCCAGGTTGCTATTTAAGCTTAATAAAGTACCTTCCTCATTTTTGGAGAGGTTTTATCTCCTCCGGAATGAATAACCAAAAGACAACCTCTTGCATACACACACACACACACACACACACACACACACACACACACACACACACACAACAAAAGTCTGGGAAAGATCATGTATGCATTTAAATGGCTCATTCTCTTTTTTTAGAAAAGGGGAAAGTATTTTGTTGCATGTAAATTAATAGCCCCCTTTTTTTTACATTTATAATTACACCGAAGAACAGATGGGATAACTTTCTTGTGAATCAATTCAGCCATAAAAATATCATGAAATATGTGGAGCCCTCAGTGCTCCCTGACTAGGTAATGTGATCAGTGCTAGTGAGTGTGGGGTTTGCTCCCTGTTTACATCCCCACCGCCAACACTGGTAGGCAAGCTACTCTATATAAGCTACTCTTGAGGCCACTTGGAGGTTTATCTGGGTCACTTGAGTGGTGCAAATAGATGTGGAGCCTTCAAACTGTTGAAAGGATTGTTGTAGATTGGAGATAGATGATATCTTATCCCTCCTGATGACAGATAAACCTCCAAGTGGCCTCAATGCCTCTAAAAGAATGCAAATGACCAGCTGTCTGCAAGGAGTATAAATCCTTCCGTTCTCCACCAACCAGTCAGGAAAATTTACATAAAAATATTTTTGATGCATGCTGCTTGATCCAGTCACTGGACAAGTGCACACTTTCGATGCATGCTCACTTGATCCACTAACATTTATGAGTCAGGAAAATGCAGCCTCAAATCTTGTGCTTTTTCCTTTGCATGTGAAGGCATCTGTTGAAATTTCTAATGCAAGTAATAAATTAAAATATATATATTAACGGATGTACTTGTGTTCCCATGGAATTTGGAGCGGGGCAAAACCCGAAGGTCCTTGATGGTGGTGCTCCAGACCTTCATTTTCATTTCAAACACCGCAACAGGATTTCTCGCCCTTTGCTTAGACGATTTTGAAAACAGGGAAGCCGGTAATCTAATCAATTTTCCTACCGACACAAATCTCTCTTCCTTATCTGTACTTACAGACTGTAATCCCATATTTACATAAAAAATACTGTTGTGGTAGCCAGCAATTCTATAATAGATAAGCTTTGGGGATCCAAGGGGGGAGGGAGAGAAAGAGAAACTGAATATTCTCATCGCCAACTCCAAATCTTTCCAATATTAGCTCCGTGGGTTTGCAAAGGAGGGTGGTAAGAAATCTCTAGAAAGAAACAAGCATTTAAACATTGAAGGCGCGCATTGTAAAATTCGAAAGAGATGTTTCATGATCTGCGGGGGAAAAGGTGAAAGATCCAGATGTGTGACTATGTTGAAACATTTGGTGAAATGGAGGAAGGCAGGAGAGGATTGTGTGTATGTGTGTGTGTATGTGTGTGTCATGCCCCCGTTGGAGTCTGAAGAGGAGGATGAGCCTCTAGACGTAGATCAAGGAGGTGGCTTTGGAGGAACGTGGGGAGAAGCAGGCCGAGACAGCCCAGAGCCCCCCAGGACTGGGACAGCGTGTTAGCAGGGAGGAACGGGCAGGGTGACCGTGAGAGGGAAAGCAGTGGACATGAGGAGCGATGGAGCTCAGGTGATGAGGAAGGACTGCCCCCTCCTGATCCCTGAGCAAGGAGAGGGGAGAGAAGAGGGGAACAGCGCAGAATGACCCAACTACTTGGGAGGAGAGTGCCCCACCCCACTTCACAAGGCACACCTTGGGACTGAGATTTAAGGAGACACTGGGGAGGGGCGTTTGTTGAGAACAAACGCTGAATCTGGGGTTTTGTGTGCTGTTGCCAATGTCTGGCATTTTGCAGGACTGCTTGCTTCTTGCTTCGTGGACTCATTGCTTCTTCCTTGCTTTGTGGACTCCTTTCCCTGTTCTTTTGCTTTTCTGGACTGTGCGCTGCTATATTTGTGTGTGTGCACTCTGCTTGTGGACTTGCCAAGAACGTGGGAGCGTTGGGGGGGGGGGAAATTGGAGCATTAAAGGGGAATATGAACTCTCTGCTGGTTGTGTGGCCTTCGTGCCTCGTCCCGGGTCATCGCACATTGCATTTGTGAGACTGTTTGGACGCTGAGTTTGTCAATCAGGAAGGTTGGCAGTTTGAATCCCTTGCACCGCATAACAGAGTGAGGTCCCATTCCTTGTCCCAGCTTCTGCCAACCTAGCAGTTCAAAAGTAAAAATGCAAGTAGAAAAATGGGGACCCATTTGGTGGGAAGGTTACAGCGTTCCGTGCGTTTTTGCTGTGGCCACATGACCACAGAGGCATCTTCGGATAGCACTGGCTCTTTGGCTTTGTAGCAGAGATGATGAGCACCACCACCTAGAGCTGGAAACGACTAGCACGGATGTGTGAGGGGAACCTTTACCTTTTTAAATACTTAAGATGTCCCCAGCGCGAACATCAAGAAAACATCTGTAGTAGAATTTAAAGAAACGATGAGATCAACTGTTCTTCATGCCTACCATTCCTGGAAGCCGAATGAGACATTTCAGGCAGTTCTCAAGTTATGACCACAATTGGGACCAGAAATAAGCAAGGTGACACTAACCTCAGTCATGCTCAATTTTATGACCCATATTGTGAGAAGTCAAGTCAGTAAGAGAGTCAGGCATATACACCCAATCTAACGTTTTCAGCAATGAATTTTATAGAGTTAGGGAAAAAGAGAAAGCCATTTTGGTCTGTTGGTTAAGGGACCAGGTTAGAAACCAGGAGATGGTGAGTTCTAGTGCTGCTTTAGCCATGAAAACAAGCTGAGAGGCTTAATCACAAGCAGACTGGGAGTGCTAGTCTTGCCTTAGGCATGAAGGCAGATTGGGTGCCCTCGGGCCAATCATTCTCTCTCATCCAAAAATCTGAGTTTAATTAATTAATCGACACTCGGCCTTGTAATGATAACACAGCTGAAGATGTTTTTATTTGCAAAACACACAGGTCCGATGGTGCAAATTCACAAATTCTATCAAGGGACAGGTTTTGGCCCTATTTAATGGGTATTATGTTATCAATTCTTTATTTTTTTCTTTCTCTCTCCCTCCTTTCTTTCTTCCCTTCCTTTTTTCTATCTTCCTCCCTTTTTTCTTTCTTCCCTCCCTCTTTTCTTTCTATCTTTCTTTCTTCCTCCTTCCCTCTTTTCTTTCCTCCCTCCCTTCTTTCTTCTTCTTTCAACACGAAGCTTTCCACAGGATCAGTGCATCCAATTTATATTCCCCAAACAACCTGAAGAAGTGATTAGAGTAATAAATAAAATTTAAAAATCCAGTCCATCACACTGACTCAATTAAGTTTTGGGGAAGAGTGAGCAGAATTGCAATTTTCTTTCAGGCCCACAACCTTCCAGTTCCTTAAGCATTCTGATGATGTTTTTATAATGCTTGCGACAAGTTCGAAACCATTCAAGATACATTCCTGTGTGTCTTCTGATTAAAAAACAAAAATAGTGACAGTTTGAGTTAGCTTCAATAAAACGTTAGTGTCGGTACATTGATTCCTAGGACAAGGTTGAGTAATTTGCTTTGCTTATTATCTAGAAAAAAAAAAAGCCTGAATAGCTTTGGGGAAACAACGCAGCATTATAAGCTATGAACTGGTTTATATCCACAAGATGATAGCAACAGTTTGTAGCCTTCATAAACCTCTGTGTGTGTGTGTGTCTAAATCTAAATCTAAATATATTTTTAGAGTTTATTCCCATGATGGTGAACCTACGGCACATGTGCCACAGGTGGCACGCAGAGCCATTTGTGCCGGAACGCAAGCTGCAGGCAAACTTACCTTTGTAAGGTGACTTACCTTTGTGAAGTGCTGCATGCGTGCACCTCACAGCTGATTTTTGGCCAGTTTAAGGCCTTTTTAGGCCTTCCAGAGGCTTGAGGAAGGTTTCTGCAGGCTTTTCAGGTCGAAAACTAGGCCCGTTTCCTCACTTCCTGTTTTTCTGGAAATACCGGAAATGACAAAACGAGCCTCAGTTTTCAGCCTGAGAAGCCTGCAGAAGCCTTCCTCAAGTTTCAAACCAGCCAGAAATCAGCTGTGAGGTGCAGTGTAGGTAAAGGAGAGGGGGTGGGTATTGCGTGCACATGCATAGGGTGCTTGTGGGGTGGGCGCGCTTGCTGGGTGCTGGCACACAAGCACGAGTGTGCATACAATTTTTGGCACAGGAGCCCGAAAATGTTAGCCATCACTGGTTTATTCTGTTGGAAGTAAAATCCGGTCCAGTTCCAAGCCAGGATAAAGATGCAAGAGCCAATGAATTGGGAGGCAAGCTGCAGGTAAGGAGGTCTCCATTTCTTTGGAAACCAGAAGCGAAGTTCTGGGAGAGGCTATGAGCCAGCTGTGTGCTGCAGCCACCAAAAAAGCCAATGCAATCCCTGGCTGCATGAACAGCATTCAAGATCACGTTGAAATGTCAACTCCACTTCATAATGCCTTGGTGAGACCACGCTTTGAATAACTGCATCCAGTTTTAGTCACAATGTAAAAAAAAATGCTGAGACTCTAGAAAGAGTGCAGAGAAGAGCAACAAAGAGGATTAGGGGACTGGAGGATAAAACATGAAGAACGGTTGCAGGAACTGGGCATGTCTAGTTTAATGAAAAGAAGGACTAGGGGTGATATGAGAGCAGTCTTCCAGGATCTCGGGGGTTTCCACAAAGAAGAGGGAGTCAAGTTACTCTCCAAAGCACCTGAAGGCAGGACAAGAAGCAACAGATGGAAACTGATCAAGGAGAGAAGCAACCTAGAACTAAGGAGAAATTTCCTGACAGAACAGTTAAATCAGTGGATTGTTCCAATATTGGAGGGGACAAGCTATTTTCCAAGGCACCCAAAGGCCAGACAAGGAATAATGGAAACTGATCCAGGAGAGATTCAACCTGGAAATAAGGAGGAATTTTCTGACAGGGAGAAGAATCAACCTGTGGAACGGAAGTTGCCTTTGGAAGTTGTGGGAGCTTCATCACTGGAAGCTTTCAGGAAGAGACTGGGCTGCCATCGGTCAGAAATAGGGTAGGGTCTCCTGCTTGGGTTGGGGGAGTTGGATTAGATGACCGACAAGATCCCTTCCAACTCTGTTAATCTGTATCTGACTGAGGGCATGACAACCCCCTTTAACCTTTGGTTTTCTGTTGTAGCTCATTTGCAGACAGGACTTGTTGCAGATAAACCCAGCTGTGGGAATTTGACAAATTCACAACCCAAGACTGTCTGTTGACCATGTCAAGCGGAAGAGCAGGTAAAGGTCAGGACAGACAATGTGTGACAGACGAAAGCTTGTTCCTGCCCAAATGACAACACCACCACCCCCGCCCTCCCTTAGCATTGTAAATCAAGCATGAAGCCAAGCAGCCAGAGCAAATTCTGAAATATGTTATTAGAATGCTAGAAAGGAAGTGGGTGGCAAATGTGGGCATTTGAAAAGCTTTGCAGGCTAATGGGAACGTTTCTTCAGACTGGTCTCCTGCTCTTGGAGACATCTGGGAGGGTTGGGTACTGTTCTTGGAAATGTTCTACTAGAGGCATGATGATAGGTCAATATTTATCATCTTCACTTTCCTCCTCCTCCTCTCCAAAAAACCCCTTCCTTGTGATTAAGTTACCTTGTTGGGTAATGAAACATTTGCAAGAAATAAACCAAGCTCAGAGCACCAAGAACACCACAGTCCTCCTCTTTCTCCTCCTCTTCTCTGCAAACCCCACTTCCTTCTAGTACTGATAATGAATTCTAGTTGGGTCATGAAATGTCTGAGAAAAGAACCAAGCTCAGAGAGCATCAAGCAGAGCATATTCATCATAGTCCTCCTCCTCCTCACCCTTTGTTTGTCTGCAAACTCCACCCCCTTCTAGCAACGACAGTGTTATGAATGTAACATTCATAGTTATGTCATGAAATGTCTGCAAGAAAACAACCACATCCCCCTCCTCCCTCCTCCTCCTCTCTTTTCCCCCTCCTCTTCCTCCATTCCACAAACCATACTCCCTTCTAGCACTGATGATGTAACCTAGTACGGTCATGAAACGTCTGCAAGGGAACCACCATCCCAGAGAGTGAGTACCCAAGACCCCACAGTTCACCCCCGAGCAACAAATATTCTCTTCTGTTGATACTTTGCATCTTCTTAGCATGATCACCTGCTGTTTGTTCCTTCAGATATTTGGCTGCCGTGTTAACTTACCTTCCTTTTAAAGATGATTCCATAGCAGCAACTGCTGAATTTATTTCAATTCCATTCATGGTACTGCAGCCTTCAAATCAGTGTTGCCCAATTAGGGTGCAAAGAAGAATTCATCTCTAAACAAACCCTTTTTATCTTTCTGTTCATGTTCAAATTGTAAAGGAAATAAGGAAGAATTGATCTTTTATTAAAAAGCTCAAAATAGGTGCTGGGGAAAAGAAATCTTTGTCTTCACTGTGTAATTTGGTTTCTTTTCACTCCAAAAACTTCCATAATTGCGCTTCTTTTCTTTTTGACTTGTATGTATGAGGTCATTGCTTAGCTTCTTCCTGTTGGTCCCAAAGTCGTATATATGAAAAGTGTTTTGCAACTTCGATGTGTGAACACCAAAAACCCAGGGGCTTTTTTTTGGTTGGTTTGTTTAAATGGGGCACCTCAAAGCCCGTTGGCATCAAAGATCCATGAATCCAGCGATTCCCGAATCTTCAGATTGGTTGCTTTTCATTGGTTATGGATTTCATATCCTGGTTGGACAATGTGACTTATTGTTTTGGTAAAATGAGAAAATCCTAGTTATAGTGACGTGGAAGCCCAAGAAACTTTCAATAGTGGCTTCCACCAGTTAGTGCCAAAATGTGTAATTAAATAAAATAGTTCTTTGAGGAATTGCAATGCCTCTGAGTTCATTTTATGATGATTGCATTACTTGGAACCTGACAGGAACTTTGGGTTATTGTTGTTTTTCAAGTCAGCAAAATCCAAACACTTCATTTGTTCAGTGGTCTGTGTTTTGCAGTGAATTGATGAAAACCTTTTGATCCAGGGTGATTATTTGATCAAGCCAACAGTTTAGATTGGCAAGGAGATATTGAAAGGCAGAAAGCTCGAAGAAAAAAAGTGGGTTTGGACAGTTTGATAAAAATCAACCGTTCATTCAACTGGAGACTCGTGAATAGGAGCTTTATT
This sequence comes from Laticauda laticaudata, assembly GCA_004320025.1. NCBI lineage: Eukaryota > Metazoa > Chordata > Lepidosauria > Squamata > Elapidae > Laticauda > Laticauda laticaudata. The sequence goes on along the minus strand of BHFT01032571.1, from coordinate 130,409 downwards.
ATGGAACTTTTGCAAAAGGGAATTCTGTGCTCATGGGCAGAGCCACAGAAGACATGTTTCCTAGGAGAGGTGGGGTTTATATACAGTTTCAGATGTGCAGTCTTTGCCCTTTTCCGGGTTCACAACCTATCCAGCTATGCATCACCCTACATAACACCCTACTGTTGTAGCATACCATCTGTTTCCTTGTCCTGTTCATCCATTTCCAGTAATCTCCATCATTAGCATGACACTGGACAGCGTGGCCCGCCAAATATATGACTGCCATACAAAATAATACAAGAATTCTTACATAATATCCCAGTAAATCGTCTTAGGGTAACACAGAGGCCAAAAATGGTGTTACCGTTGCTTTATATTTTCACAGGTATAATTTTACATATCACAGACGGAAATCACCGTTGCTGAATTTAACAAACCAAGCAGAGAACCAACATAGAACTAAGGAGAAATTTCCTAGGAGATATTTATGCCTCTTAAGCTGTGGGTGCTCCATCACTGGAGGTTTTTAAGAAGAGATTGGACAACCATTTGTCTGAAATAGCAATAGCCCTTAGACTTATATACCACTTTACAATGCTTTACACCCCCCTCTAAGCAGTTTCACAGAATGAGCCTCTTGCCCTCAACAAGTTGGCCCCTTGCTTTACCAACCTCGGAAGAACGGAAAGCTGAGTCAACCTCGAGCCAGTCAGGATCAAACTGCTAGCAGTTGACAGAATTAGCTTGCAATGCTGCATTCTAATCACTGCGCGCCATGGCTCAATGGTAGAGGCTTTCCTGCCTGACCAGGGGGTTGGACTGGAAGACCTCCAAGGTCCCTTCCAACTCTGTTATTCTGTTGTTGCCATTGACAACCAGCAGACTTGTTCATCCCTAGTGCCTGCAACAGGGCATGTGCACACTTGTACAATACTTGCACATTACAGCCTGCATGTGGGGAGGGGGGTGTCACAGATTTGCTGGAGTATAGGTAGTCCTTGACTTACACCATTTGATTAGCAAGGTTTGAAGCTGCAACAGTGTTGATAAAAGTGGCTTATGACCTGTCTTCATACTTACCTAAGTGTGTACATCATCATCTTTCTTTTAATGACTGCATAATCCTTTGTGGGGTGGAATGGAGCTGAGTGTTTACTGGCCGGATGCCCTTCCTGTTGCCAATGAAGAGTTTTTTTCCCCAGCAGATCTATTCTCATTGTGCCCAGAGAGAGAGAAATATCTGCCTCTACCTAGGATTGAATTCACAGCCTCCTGATTGTCAGGCGAGAGCTTCACCTCTCGGCCACCACACCACTCACCTAAGTGTGTACATAATTGTACATGATCACAATTGAGGTATGCAACCAGTATACATTTATGACAGTTCCAGCATCCCAGGATGACGTGATGTTACTTGCAATCTTCCCAGCTGGCTTCCCACAAACGAAGTCAATGGTGGGGGGGAACAGGACTTCTTTCATGACCTGATTCTCTTAACAACACTGGCAAAAAAAGAGAGCAAAATCAATAATATCAGGTCTTCAAGTGATGAAATCCATTTAAAAAGAAAAAAAGCGAAGTCCATCTTCCATTTCCATTCAATTTCTTTTATTTAGGAAAGCATCAAATTGGCAAAGTCTGTTGCAATTCCGGATCTGACATAACCCGAAATTAAACCACATAATATTGGAAGTTAGAAACAGCCCCCAAAAGTCACATTCTCCAATAAAAGTAAATCAACATTGCCTGGTGTCATCAATCTCCACCTCCAGGTCTCAGCAAGGTCAGCTTTCGTTCCCACGGGAAGAAACACCCCTAGCCTAAACAACTCTCTTTATCTCCATTCCTTCCACCTTAGGAATGTGGCAAGCCTGAAACCTTCCCCCCATAACCAGCAAAGAGAAAGAAAGAAAAGGAATATATAATAAAGCTAAATAAAATAGCTACACATATGTCAATTTCGGGCTTGACACCTGACTCATTAAGCGCCCACCTTAGCTATGGAAATTCTGATCCCAATTGTGGGTCGTAAGTCAAGGACCCTCCCCTGTACATTAGTCACCATAATTTCTATCATGACTTCAGGACACATAATTCTATCACTTGCCATATTCCATGTGATTCGCTTAATGACTGGTCATTTGCTTAACAACCAGGGCAAAACAAGACCACAAAATCGGCACGAGTCATTTAACAATCACATTGCTTAGCAATGGAGTCGCTAATGATCCCAACAGCGTCGTACGTCAAGGACTATCTGTATAAGAGCCCCCGTGTCAGGATTCCAGCAATTGCCCTAATTAAATCATGATTCTTGAGCCAAACTTCAAAAAAACTTCAAAGGATCCATTAGAGGCGACATGCTGGGACTGCCCTGTGTGAAGCCAACTCTGGCATATGTCATTTACCATCACCTGTGGCCCTGTTTTCCCCCTCCCACCTGAGTGTGTCATAAACCAGATTGTCCAATTCAGCACATTCACAGGCTGGGTGTCATCATTCATGTTCTCCAATTAAATATATTTGCAGGCAAAAGCTCTGGTAGTTTAGTTACAATCTTTTAAAGTTAAGAGTTGGAATGTACTTTTGGTTTCAAAGTGCTGCACTGCTCTTCCAGATTTCCTCCCCCCCGCTTTTTTTTTTATGGCAACTACTAAAAGAGGCATAGGAATGTTTTATGAGTTGACACCCAGGCTCTCTTGGTGGCAAAATGGCATCTATTACCAGCTGGCTGACCTTGTTCCAAATTAGCCAAATTCTAAAAGACCCTCAGGGAAGAAAAAAGCAACTTACAATAATTCATAATGATTTTGTGCCTGTTGGTGTATTGTCCATATTTCCTGAAGCATCTGGATCGTTAACAGCATGAAAAAAAAATTGATTCCATCTGTGTTGCCCAGATTATTATAACAAAACCCTAGAAAATTGCACAATATCTTTCAGGGGGATTTAAATGGGTTTGAAATCTCTCTGGCTAACCAGTGAGAAGAAATAATAAAAGAAAAGGTACTTTTATTCAAAGCTGACCACTATTTAGTCGCTAAACCCAACAGTGATTTCCTAATAGGTTATTTTATCTGATAGATGTTATTCTTGGAAGAAACTGCTGTCCACAGATTTGGAAATGTTATTTTTTACCCTTATAATCGTGTATCCATGTATATATACTTTTTCCTTCTGTTGCTGTTCTTTATTCTTCTTTCTTTTTCTTTCTGCATTTCTGAAGTCTTCCCGGTCCCAAACATAATAATGACACTCGTATTAATTGTTAATTCATGACCAACAGAGAACTTAAAAAGAAACTTGATTATCGATATAACTCTTGAAATGTGTGTCTAAGTTACCCATCAGAGATTGAAAACACTGTTGGATATTCTTTTTATGGGATAATCCTGTGCATTTTGCAGTCATTATTAGGGAACATAGCCCTGGATAGCTATTTCGCTCATTCAGCAGAAATAAAAAGAAAAGGCAATGTTTCTTTCTAGGCCCTTCCCCTCAGAGGCAATCATCACTTGATAAGGCTAGAATTTCAATCTGTTATTCACATTAATTAAAGCCAGGGCATGCCAATTACATCTTGTTGACCGGAGAAAGCAGATTTGAAAAGCAAACCCATGGCGCTACCGGGGTGTAAATTCCAGTTGCCATATAATTAAGGCTTCATTGCAGAAGCAAGGAAAATACATAATGAGGTTTTGAAAAATAATAGGAGGAGGAGGAGATAAGGAATACTGATAGCCTTAATTGGTCTGGAGAAAATTAAGAGGAGCAAATTAGATATCAATGAACATGGGCTTTTTCTACCACCCCTACAAATGTCAGGGATCGTTCATCAGAATATAAATTCATGCCGAATCCATTTTCTTTGGGGGATTGGACATGTTGATATTTTCTGAAGCCACTGGGTGGGATCCATGTTTGATGGGGGCCATCTGCAAACCATAACTTAGAGAGAATGGGCTGGGATTAGAATAGAATAGAATAGAATAGAATAGAATAGAATGCTTTGTTGGCCAAGTGTGATTGGACACCCAAGGAGTTTGTCTTGGTGCAAATACTCTCCGTATACATAAAAGAAAAGATACATTCATCAAGATTCAAGAATCATCAGGTCCAACACTTAATGATAGTCATGGGGTACAATAAGCAATCAAATCATACCAGGAAACAGTCTATATAAATCGTAAGGATACAAGCGACAAAGTTACAGTCATACAGTCACAAGTGGGAGGGGATGTGATGAGAAGATTAACAGTAATTATAGTGCAGACTTAGTAAAGAGTTGGACAGTGTTGAGGGAATTATTTGTTTAGCAGAGTGATGGCGTTTGGGGAAAAAAACTTCCTTGTGTCTTGTTGTTCTGGTCTGCAGTGCCCTATAGCGTCGTTTTGAGGGTAGGAGTTGAAACAGTTTATGTCCAGGATGTGAGGGGTCTGTAAATATTTTCACGGCCCTCTTTTTGACTCATGCAGGTCCTCCATGGAAAGCAGGTTGGTAGTAATTGTTTTGTCTGCAGCCCTAATTATCCTCTGAAGTCTGTGTCTTTCCTGTTGGAATGGAAGAGAAAAAAGAGAGATGGGGGGAAACTCAAAACACCGTTTAATTTAATTGCTTAAGGTTTACCGTGAAAGGATTTGAAGTTAATCCTGTCTACAAATGTAGAGACTTTTTATTTTTTTTCTCAGCAAGGTTCTTCTCAAATTCCTGAATCACAGGCTGCCTTGGAAAACAAACCGTGATCTAATATGATCTGGGGGCCGGGGGAAGAGACATTATATTGCTGAATAAGAGCATTTTGAAGTTGGCACAGAACAAGCATTTTATGGCAACGTGGTTGGTATCTGGAGGTCAATCCTGGAAACTCCAGGTTTCTGGGTAATGATAAGACTGGCCTGAGCCTTATCCCATCTTCTTCCTGGAACAAATAGGACATAGAATCATAGGGCTGGATGGACTCTCAAAGGTGGTCTATCTAGTCCAAGCCCCTGCTCAAGCAGGAGACCCTACTAACCTAATCTATCTCTATATCTATCTATCTGTCCTCTCCCGCCCTCCCTCTGTATGTTTGTGTGTACAGAGAGAGAGATGAGAGACATAAACACAAAACACATACACACACACACACACACAACTACACACACACACACACACATATACTATCATCTATATCATCTGTCTACAGCTATCTTTCATCTATCTCTGTATCTATCCCATCCATCCATCCATAAATATCTATATCTAGCATCTATCTAGCATCTCCATCAATCTCATAACAATAACAATATCAATATCAATATCATAACAACACAAGAGCAAACAATAGATACAAACTCAAGGTTAATCGCACCAAATTTGATTGCAGGAAATACGACTTCAGCCACAGAGTGGTCAAGGTCTGGAATATTCTACCTGACTCTGTGGTTTCTTCCCCAAACCCCAAAACTTTAAATTTAGACTCTCTACTATTGACCTCACCCCTTTCCTAAGAGGTCTGTAGGGGGCGTGCATAAGCGCACCAACATGCCTACCGTCCCTGTCCTATTGTTTCTTTTTATTTTTCTTATATGTACCCATTTCATGTATTCATAACTATGTTTATACCGATACCTGTTATCTTATAATCGCTTGACAAAAATAAACAAATAAAATAAATAAAAAATCATCTACATCCATCATCTATCTATATCTACCATCTCCATCTCTAGCATATCTATCATCTATCTATCTATGTATCTATCAATCATCTATCACCTCTATCATCTATCTACCATCTCTATCTCTAGCATATCTATTTATTAATCTATCAATCATCTATCATCTCTATTATCTATCATCTATCTACCATCTCGAGCATATCCGTCTATCTTTTCTATGTATCTATCAATCATCTATCATCTCTATCATCTTTCATCCTTCTATCATCTATTTATCATCTCTATCTCTAGCATATCTATCCATCTATCTTTCCACCCATCCATGTATCAATCATCTATCATCTGTGTCATCTTATCTATTATCTATATCAATGTCATCTATCTATCTATCATCGATATCTATGTCCAGAAGTATTTCACGAGAAGAGTACTATACTCTGCTCGCAACAAAATACCCTACACACCACCAGCCTTGAGATTTTGGGCTTGGACAACCTTGAACTACGCCGCCTATGGTTAGACTTAAGCGTAGTACACAAAATTATCTGTTACAATGTCCTCCCAGTCAGTGACTACTTCAGCTTCAACCATAACAATACAAGAGCACACAACAGATACAAATGTAAACTGCTCCAAAGTGGATTGCAGAAAGCATGATTTCAGCAACAAAGTGGTCAACACCTGGAATGCACTCTCTGATTCTGTTGTTACATCCTCTAATCCCTACTCCTTTAACCTCAAACTATCTACTCACCCCATTCCTAAGAGGTCTGTAAGGGAGCGTGCATAAGTGCACCATCATGCCTACCGTCCCTGTCCTATTGTCCCCATTTATTCGTACCTATTTCCTGTCTTCTTACTCATGTTTATACTTATACCTATCATCTTGTAAGCGATTGACCAATATAAATAAACATATTATCTATCTATCATCTGTCTATCATCTATCATCTAACTGTCATTGATATCTCATCTATCCATTCAAGTGTTTACCTTTATCCAGCCATCTCTCCCTGTCTCTCCTTTGAGGAATGAGATTTACAGGTGCTCTCAAGATTTTTAAAAAAAGTGTTTCAAGGTAAAAGAAAAATGTGGGTAGGTGGGGAGAAAGATCACTGCCTCTTTCCAGCTGAGCTTCTTGTGACCCCTTTGCAGGTATCTTTCCATGAAAGCTTCACAAGAGCAGCCTGAATAGTATTAATGATGTGTGAGCTCAGACTAGATTTACGTTCCAAGCAATTGCATTTTACAAGCTCAAACTTGAGCTGTGCTGTAATTAATGAGAATAATAGGAAGTGCCACCTGATTATAAATCATGGTGGGTGGTTTTTTTTGGTGGGGAAAAAAAAACAAGATAAGAGTAAAGAAGAAAAGGGATGGAAAAGGGTATGAGTTGAATTTGATCATTACCCTCTGCAGGAAGCACACAAGAAAGGGGAGAAGGCAAGATTTAACCCACACAATGGCAGCACCGGCCTTTTGTTTTGGTTCTAGCCAAGGTTTTGTGACATCATCAGCATCTAATAGACCAATGACCAACACGGCATTTTCAAAATCTTCATCAACAGAAGGAATCATTTCTCTGGTTCCACTGAGTAGAAGGAGGGGTAGGGGGTGGAAAGGCAGATTAGCTATGAGATTTTATTGCAAGGCAGGTGATTGCATCAGTATTCTGGTTATGACTTGCTTCTTAATTCAAACCTTGATCGCTGGAAGAAAAATTAAATGCAGAAAAACATAATCATGGAAAGTCTAGAGCAAAGAAGGACCAGGAGTGACATGATAGCAGTATTTCAGTGTTTGAGGGGCTACCCCAAAGAAAAGGGGGTCAAATTATCCTCCAAAGCAGGGGTCTCCAACCTTGGCAACTTTAAGACCTGTGGACGTCAACTCCCAGAGCTTTGCTGGCTGAGGAATTCTGGGAGTTGAAGTCCACAAATCTTAAAGTTGCCAAGATTCGAGACCTCTGCTCCAAAACCCCAGAAGGCAGGACAAGAAGCAACGGATGGAAACGAATCAAGGAGAGAAGCAACCTGGAATTGAGGAGAAACTTCCTAACAGTGAGGATAATTAACTGGTGGAACAGCTTGCCACCAGAAGTTGTGGGTGCTTCATCACTGGAGGTTTTTAAGAAGAGAGCAGACAGCTATTTGTCTGAGATGGTATAGAGCAAGGGACGAGAGGATCTCCAAGATCCCTTCCAGATTCTCTTCTATTCACAACTGGGTCAGTTGTGGTCGTAAGGGGAGGACTACCGGATACTGTCCCCAAAGCTCAGCCAAGGCAAGGCAGAACCCACCAGCAATAATATTCTGCAGGAAAGCGTGTTTGGTTAGAACGAATCAAATCCTGTTGGCTTGCTGAAGCGTAATTATCTGTTGATCCATGTTAACAGCTTCAAAGGCCATGGTCCACCTGCTGGGAGGATGTGGTATGCAGCATTTTAAGCAAAGAGGGAGAGTTTTCCCCCAAACCACAAAGCCAATCTATTTTTTTTCCTTTTTGCCTCTGTCAATGCAGTTACCCTAGTCCAATCTGTCTGTTTCTGCAAAGTACAACTTGGTTAGACGTTTGCATGCTGTTTTGCCAACTGTCACCAAACAATAGTTACTGCAATGCAGCTTCCAGCAGTGTTTGCATTCCTTTTTGATATGCCAAGATGTAAAAAGAGACTTGGGTTGTAGTTTGGCCTTTCAGGGTATCAAATTAAGAAAGGAAGAGGTGCTGAGCACATCTTCTCTCTTGAAGAAAAAGCCTGCAAAGGGGTCCGAAAAATGAGAAAGAAAGAAAAAGAGAGGAGAGGATGGGAAGAGAGGGGAGGAGAAAAGAAGAGAAGAAGGAAGGACAATGAGAAGGAGGAGGAAGGGAGGACAATGGGAGGGAAGGACAATGGGAAGTAAGGAGGGAGGCAGGAAAGAAGGAAGGACAATGAGAGGGAGGAAAGAAGGATAATGGGAAGGAAGGAAGGAAGGCAAGGACAATGGGAAGGAAGGGAGGACAATGGAAAGGTGGGAGGAAGGAAGGAAGAAAATAAGTACAATGGGAAGGAAGGAGGGAGGGAGGCAGGAAGAAAGGACAATGAGAGGGAGGGAAGGAAGGACAATGGGAGGGAGGGTGGAAGAAGGACAATGGGAAGGAAGGAAGGAGACAGGAAGGAAGGACAATGTGAGAGAGGACAGGAAGGACAGTGGAAGGAAGGAAGGCTACAAAAAAAGAAAAGGAAAGCAAGGGAAGTTTTCAGACGTGCAGTCAAGAGATTGAGAAAAGATTCTTGAAACCCCTGCCGATGAAAATGCAAACATGCCATAAATCATGCTCGAATTTTGTCTGCACAAAATAAAGTCAACAAGTCAGGCACGTGTGTTTGTGTGTGCCTGTACATGCGTGTGTGGAATCTCCTGTCCTCTCTCACATGGTCCTTCCTTCCTGTCTCCTTCCTTCCTTCCCACTGTCCTTCTTCCATCCAGCTCTCACAGCTCCTTGTAGCAATCCAGGCTTCTCTTGGTATTCACGAGGCGCCTTCAAAGATAGATGGTTCTGCTCTTAATGGAATTAGCCCACCGAGATTCCTTTTCCTGGATATCCAGTTAGAAGCTTGGACTAATCAAATTTCTGCACACTTGGCTATCTGCGTGAAACAGCAGCTTAATATTCAAATCCCCTGTTAAGCTAAGATGAAAATATTGGCAAATGCCCCAAAAGTCATTTGCTCTGAAGTTTTCACTTCTTTGGAACGCCTCGCCGATGAAGCACAAGCAAGCTGGTCGATTGCAAACAGGGGAAGCTGGCGGTGGTTTTATTTATTTATTTATTTATTCCTGGAGGGGGGGGGAAATACAGAACTGATGTTTTTTTCCTCCATCCACTTTGAAACTCATGTTTTTAGGGACTTAGCCAAGAATCCAGGCAGCATAGAGATTGATCTAAATCGGGGACTGTCTGAAGATGGGGGGATACTTCAGCGGCCAGGAGGGCACGGATGAGTTGTAAATTCCTTTTTTCTGTGCTGTTGTAACTTGAAACAATTGCTTCCATGCATGGTTGTAAGTCGGCCAATTGCCTGTACAGGTAGACCTCAACTTAGAACCACAGTTGAACCCAACATTTCTGGGGCCAAGGGAAACATTTGCAAACTGAATTTTGTCCCATATTATGACCTTCCTTGCAGTGGTGGGATTCTAAAACTTTCTACTACTGGTAGGTGAAATGAGGATCCAAATTGTTGGGGCAAGAGGCTGACTCTGTAAACTGCTTAGAGAGGGCTATAAAGTGGTATATAAGTGCTATTGTTATTGCAAATTAAAATGGAAGCATTCACTGCCACTACTACTTCTCATTTTGTGGACCCCCGAGGAGGGTGTTGGACCACATTTTAATGAACACAGAGGTTAGAGCACAACTGGCACATGAACATCTAATCTTTGCCTGAAGTTCTCCAGCAAAAGAGGTCTCATCATTTTTTGTGTCTGCCCAGCCCACCAGCTGACATCCAATACAGTCCATAATCCTCAGCCTGTATGTCCTTTCTTGTAAATTGCTTATCAGAGTTACTATTTCCATGCAAAAGATGGACTCAAGTACTGCCATCACTTCCAGCCAAGCTCACCTTCTCCACCCACAAATTGTTTGCTAAAATGTCTTCGAAGAGAATGAATGATTGATGGTTTCAAAGCCATTTTAGGCCATCTCTTGAAGTTCTTAAGGGGAAAAAGGGGGGAACGTGGCTCTTTTTCTGACCAAGGGTAGTTGGAATTAACTTTTCTTGGCTTTAAACCTTATTACCACCTAGGGTCATCCTAGCTCAAACCCCACCTGATCATTTTCTGCCTTCCAGAAGAATAAGATAACATAGTTGGAAGGAATCTTGGAGGTCTTCTACTCCAACCCCCTGCACAAGCAGGAAACCCTATATCATTTCAAATGTTTGTCCAATTTCTTCTTTAAAATCTCCAGTGATGGAGCAGCCACAACTTCTGAAGACAAGCTGCTCCACTGGTTAATTGTCCTCACTGTTAGGAAGTTTCTCCTTAATTCCAGGTTGCTTCTTACCTGGATTAGTTTCCAATATTGTTTCTTGTCCTGCCTTCTGGTGCTTTGGAGAAGAGCTTGACTCCCTCTTCTTTGGGGCAACCCCTCAAATATTGGAATCCTGCTATCATGTCACCTCTAGTCCTTCTTTTCATTAGACTAGACATACCCAATTCCTGCAACCGTTCTTAATATGTTTTAGCCAATCAAGTCATCTCAGACTTCGTTACTTATCCTTCATGAAGAGACTCATAAGCTCACAGCTGTTTGCTTATATGTTTTTGCCAGAAGGAAGAAGAAGGGGGAGGAGGAGAAGGAGAAGAAACCAGAGAAGAAAGGAAATTGTGCATTTCCTGAACAGCCCCATCATGTTGTGATTTAGCCGGTGGTGAAGAAGCCCTTTCAGATAATCAGCTCCCAAGAGTCCTTAATGGGCATTCTTTTTAAAAAGCAGCAGCCCAGCTTTGGAGAAAATGATTGCCAATAAAGACATGGCAAGCTGTGAGCAAGCACGGCACAAAGCAACAACTATTGAACGGGTCGAAGGAAGGCAAAAATGAGCCACAACGTTTTGTGAATGCCAGGATGGGAAAGAAAGCCACTGTCTGCCCAAGACTTTGGGTCAACAGTCCCACTAGGTTAGACAGCAAAAGAAACTCCTGGGACAGACAGACAGACACACACACACACATACACACACATACACATATTGACTAAGAGAATAACTTTACTGAAGATTCCATGTGATGAAAGGTAGAAAAGCCAGATCTGATGATTTTGCACAAAAATGGCATAAGAAAACCATTTGTCTAGTGTGTATGTTCACTAATACATGGGCTGCCCCAAAGAATAGGAGGTCAAATTATACTCCAAAGCATCAGAAGGCAAGACGAGAAACAATGGATGGAAACTAATCATGGAGAGAAGCAACCTGGAATTCAGGAGGAACTTCCTAACAGTGAGGACAATTAGCCAGTGGAACAGCCCGTCACCAGAAATCGTGGGCACTCTATCCCTGGAGGATTTTAAGAAGGGTTTAGATGACCATTTGTCAGAAATTGTATAGGGTTTCCTGCTTGATCAGGGAGTTAGACTAGAAGACCTCCAAGGTCCCTTCCAACTCTGTTGTTCTATGTTCTAATTTACGTTGAGGATTCGAGTGCCTTGTGAATTGAGTTCTGCAAACCTGAGTTGCATGCAGAATGAAGCCTAATTCCAGTATTTGAGAGACTGCCCCAAAGAAGAGGGGGTCAACTTATTTTCCAAAGCACCCGAAGGCAGGACGAGAAACAATGGATGGAAACTAATCAAGGAGGGAAACAATCTGGAACTAAGGAGAAACTTCCTAGCAGGGGGGACATCACTGGAGGTTTTTAAGAAGAGACTGGAAAAGCCATCTGTCTGAAATGTTATATGTCTCTTGCTTGAGCAGGGGGCTGGACTAGAAGACGTCCAAGGTCCCCTTCCAGCTCATTCTACTCTACTCTGCTCTGCTCTGCTCCAAACACTAAGATGAAATTTTGTTGCATACAACTCTCAAAGGGTCATTGTCCATTATCTATCAATCATTTGCACTCCATTTTGGGAACAATCTGTTTGCCTGCCGGACTTCCCCAGTTGGCAACCTGGAGGTGTTGGGTATGTCTCAGTCTCCCAGTTGGCACAGTTCCAAATTCCAAATTACTGTTGTCTGTTTGTGAGCCGGGCTGTGTATTGAATTAACCATGACCCACTGGATCGCCGTTAGGGCATTCTGTTGAGTTCACGCACTACATAACCCAGATTCCACAACAAAACCTGGATCACAATTGGTTCCCATGCTTGGAGTCTTAGCTCAGCATTATAACCTGGCAGCTTCACCAGGGCCCATCATCCCCAGCCCGAATGCTTCCATTGCAAAGAGTAGAGCACTGTTGTCTATGGAGATCCTCAGTCACCCAAATCATGGTACTCTCAAAGGTGTTTTTTCAAGAGGCAACTGGACTTCATTGTTTTTGAGCAGAGGGCTGGACTAGAAGACCTCTAAGGTCCCTTCCAACTTGTTATTCTACTCTGCTCTATTCTTTCTTCATTCTTACTCTATTCTAAATGAAATTTTGTTGGATACAACTCTCATTGAAAACATTTCATTTCAAAGCTGAAGAAGCTTCTTGGATGAGAAGCAAAACTTCTTCAAAGCAAAAAACAAAACCAGAAAGCCCAGTTGCCTCTTGAAAAGGCACCTTTGGGACAGTAGAACACATGCATTTCTTTGGACCCACACAAAGTTATTAGGAGACTTAAAATGGCTTTATGATCAGTTCAAAATAACACACCAGGTGAATAAAACAAGCAAATAAATCTTTTTCTCAGGGGTTTCCCATGGTCAATATTCTGATGCATGCAAGACTGATGAGGAGAGATAGATTAGCTTGTTGTGATCCTGGGATAATAAGATAGCTTTGGTATATTGATCAGGAAGAGCTCTCATGGTAGCTCAGAATTTATATTTGTCTTCTTCATCATTGCATTCTATGTTTATGGACAAGAAAATGTAGAAGTTTCTTCTTAAGGTTGCTAAAAGTTTATCCTTAGAAAATGCATCGGACTCCCTTCATGAAAATCAAAATCAGGACATTGGGAGTTGAGAATGTTTGGGACTCCAAAATCATAGCATCTGGAATCCTAAAGCTAGAAAGTACCTTTGAGGTCTTCTATTCCAACCCACCCACCCCTTGCCCAAGGCCGGAGTCCTTAAGGCCATCTTTGACAAATGGTGTCCAATCTTTTTCTTGCAAACCTCCACCAATTGTTCATATCATTCTATGATTAAATTTTCTCACATTGCAAGGCTCAAGTTTACCTTCTATGGGAGTTTTCTTCCCCAACTATGACAATGGTCATTTTAGTTAGCTGGGAATTACACAGACATACAAAAATAAAAAAAAAGCTTTTGATCACTTATTGCACTGCTGTTGCCAGCCATCAATTTAATTTTCTGCAACCCAGCATTTCTGTAAAGGCGATTGTCTCTTTTTTAAAATATAAATATGTATACAAAATAGTGTTTCCCCATAATGGGATCGGCCATTAGTTGTCTTCATCTGCTTTTAAAGGAATGGTTAATTACCCATATATTCTTCCTTTTAAAAAAAACACTGCACTCCCATTTGTCACAGGGGCCATTCCCCCCCTCCCCTGCCTGCAAAATAATTTAAACATCCCCGGGACATGAAGCAAAATGGTGAAGTTTGTGATTTATTTCCTTCTATTAATAAACTGATGAGTAAATAACCATCCACTTGGTTGGAACAAGTAGTCAATTTGCATTCCCTGGTTCTTGCACAGGGAATGCATGGCACATAAATAGCTTCCTTCCCCTTTCTGGAAGGGAATATCACTGCAAAGTCTTGACAAGCCCAAATTTCTCTTTTTAAAATTGTACCTAAATCGATTGCCCCAGATTCAAAAGAGCCACAAAAGCACTGGACCCATGGCAGAGGTGTGTGTGTGTGTGTGTGTGTCTACACCATCTATATTGAAGCATCTATATATCTATATATTGATAGCTAGCTAGCTAGATGATATAGCTACATAGATAGAAGACATCTATATGATGATGATAGTTAGATGACAGATAGAAGATAGATGAAAGGTATGTAGGCAGATAGATGACAAATAGAAGATAGATAGATGGCAATCGATGGAGAGATAGATGACAGATAGACACATAATTATAAATGATATACAGAGAAGAAAGAAATAAAAGATAGGCAGGCAGATGAAAGATAGGTAAATGACAGATAGGTGGGCAGTAGATGGATAGATGATAGATAGACACAGATAAATATAGATATACAGCTAGAGAAGAGATGATAGACACACAGACAGATATAGATGATTGTTTTATCCATAGAGAAGAAATAGATGATAGAGAAATAGAGAAATAAATATAGATGATAGTTTTACAGATAGAGAAGAAATAGATGATAGAGATAGATAGATGATAGTGGATGGATGGAAAGAAAGAAAGAAAGATAGATAGATAGATAGATAGATAGATAGATAGATAGATAGATAGATAGATAGATAGATAGATAGATAGATGACAGGCAGGTTTGCAGGTGGACAGACAGATTCACCAGTTTCATTCCTCCCTCAAGGCATTCTTGACCTATTTTCTTCTCCCTTAAAGACCAGCAGGTAGAGTTCCAAGCAGTTCCAACATATCACAATTATGCTTTGCTTTACTTCTACACTTCTTCTTCCTATGGCCGCTCTGTTGGAAGGAACACAGGGTTCTTGTAATGTATTAGGATGGTAGTTAAGGGAGAGACAGATGGGTGGGCAGACAGAGAGAGAGAGATGAACTCACCAAGTGGAATTTGGTCCTGCTGCTTAGAAAATCTCTCTTTGGCTGTCCATGAATCGGACCCAAACAAAAACGTGAGCATTCCATCGTTTCTAAGGTGATTCTGCTTTCTAAATTAATGCAAAATTCTGTTGTCCTGCAAACTAGGCTGCTTGTCCTTTTGCTGATGGTAGAGAAGAGGAGAAAGAGGGGTGCACAACCATAATTTTTCACCGCCATCCAAGTAGTGCGTTGGAAAAAAGTTAATTGTCAGCACATCTCCGAAAATGAATTGCAAGTGTTTTAGGAAACGACGTGCTTAGTTACAGTAAAGAGCAACTGCAGATGTCTGAGGCAGCCCACCGCTGGAGACCAAAAAAAAAAGAAAAGAAAAGAATATCGTGCTATAAATATTCTTTATTAGAATTTTTATTCCTCTTGGAAGACGAGGAATTACTTTTTCTAAAATAATTGACAGGCTTACCCCTAAAGCAACATTAGAATGTCAATGCACAGAGATGGATGCAGTCAAAATAACCATTTGCTAGTTAAACATTCCATTTTGGTTTAGCAAGTAAGATATAAGTCTTGTAGTTTAATAGTCTTGAGTGAGAACAAAAAAACAAAAAAGGACCCTTTTATTTTATTTTTGCCTAAATGCTTACCACGTGGGGGAACTCAAAAGGCTAAATTTATCATGGCAGTAGATGAACCCCAAGATAGTGCTATTTGTAAAGGGTTTGTCCACAGCGGAACCAGGGTTTGCAACTAGCTGAGCTTCTTGAACAGAAGGGCTGTTGGTCAAACTGCTCTGGAGGGCTTTCAGAGCACAAATGAAGAAAAAATGGGCCAGGAGGGAATAGCAAAGGAGAAATGGATGCAGTGCATAGCTTTATGCAAGGCGAGATAATCCATGTTTCCTCTCAACACATGGATGGGTTGAATTCAGGGGTCCTTGGTGCTCCTGAGCTTGGTTGTTTTTTTGCAGAAGTTTCATGACTCAGCTAGGCAACATCATCAGTGCTAAAAGGGAGCGGGGTGTGTGGACAGGAGAAGAAGGAGGACGACTGTGGGGTCCTTGATGCTCTCTGAACGTGGTTGCTTTCTTTCAGACATTTCATAGCCCAACTAGGTCACATCATCAGTGCTGGAAGGGAGTGGGGGGTTTGTGGAGAGGGGGACGAGGAGGACTGTGTGGTCTTTGATGTACTCTGAGCTTAGTTGTTTTCTTGCAGACATTTCAAGACCCAACTAGGTAACATCATCAGTTATAGAAAGGAAAGGGGTTTAGAACTGATGATGTTACCTAGTTGGGTAATGAAACGTCTGCAAGAAAACGAGCAAGTTCAGAGACTACCAAGATTCTCCTTTCTCTAAGTGGATGATGTGGTTGAATGAATCGTCCAATGATTCTGGATAATGTGAAGGGGATATAAACACTAGAAGACCAAATTGTTGGCCTGCCACATTTGTTTAATCCAAAATGTCTCTTCCCTTGTGACAAAAAATCCAGTCCAATTGATTTTGATCAATTTGAACTGGGAAGAAAGTTTGGGTAGATGTACATTTCATTCCAGGCTGCAAACAGCCTTATGGCATTTGATATTCCGGTTAAGAGGGCCCTTTGAATCTCTTTTGCAGATTCTCTAGAGTCTGGATTCCCTAGGGTGATCTGGAGAATCTTGTGGTCCATCCTATTCCTCTGATTTAGCCGTCTTATGAAAAGGTGATTTAACCAGCTTTTCTTATGAGACTGAAGTGAGGCTTATTCATCACTGTTTATTGGATTAATACGAGATGAAAAGAAAATCACAACAAAAAGCTGCTTTGGGACATATAAGATTTAGCCGTGTATAATTCTGTTCTGAATTCTGCAATTTATCAACCGTTATCTTTATCACTTGGGTCTCATTTCTCCCTGAAGTTCCTTTCACTATCTTTCTGTAATTCTTTTCTCCTTCTTCCTCCTTAAACAAAAGCAAAATGGAAGCCAGTGCCCATGCAGTATGAATGTTTCTTAGAATTTAGAAGAATATGGTTGCAAGGGACCTTGGAGGTCTTGTAGTCCAACCTTCTGCTCAAACACAAAACTCTATACTATTGCAAACAAATAGCTCTCTACTCTCTTCTTAAAAACCTCCAGTGTTGGAGAACTCACAGCTTCTGAAGGCAAGTTGTTCCACTGGTAAGGTCACTGTCAGAAAATTTCTCCTTAACTCTAGGTTGAATCTCCTTTTAACAAGCTTCCATCCATTGCTTCTTGTGCTACCTTTCACTTCTCATCCCAGAAGCTTCTTCATATGATGACCTTGGGCGTGGCACAAAGGCAACACGGTCAGATAATCAGGAGGAGTCCCTTTATTAGCTCCAACTTTGCTTCCAATGTCCTGGTTACCTTCTGGCTGGAGAAAAACTCTCTCAGGAACAGTCCTTGGCTGCAGAGAATCAAGTCCAAAACACGGTCAACAAAAACTAACTATAAGTCCAATCAAGGCAAAATGAGGTGATAACACAGTTGGGAAAATGCCAGGAACACAGA
Source organism: Laticauda laticaudata (assembly GCA_004320025.1). Lineage (NCBI taxonomy): Eukaryota > Metazoa > Chordata > Lepidosauria > Squamata > Elapidae > Laticauda > Laticauda laticaudata. The sequence continues at coordinate 112,873 of BHFT01032571.1, read as the reverse complement.
TAAGCAAAGTGAACACAAGATAAACTCACGTTTTTTCCAGCAGCTGCTGCACTCAGCATGCATTTCTTTTAAACTCTCATTCCCAGGTGTGGCTAATGAATGGAATCAGGGCCCTTTCGTCCCCCATAAGCCATGCAACCCACGTTGCTCTCTTCTCCGTTCCTCCCTGCATGCCCAAGATGAGGAGGGGGTGGGCCCGGGACTTCCTCTGAACTCCCTCTCCCTTGCTCTACCTCTTCCCTGCTCTGCCCAGCTGGACTTTGCCCTTCCCCAACCTCCTCCACAGCCAACGGAGCCACGCTCCCGTTCCCTGTCAGCTGTTTGTCTTCCTCCTCAGATTCAGACACCAAGGAGGTCATGTCAGCTCTGACTGGCTGGTGAGGAAGGGAAGGATTAATACTCCTTGCAGACAGCTGGTCCATTTGCATCTATTTAGAGGGTCCTTAAGACCACTTGGAGGTTTATCTGTGTCCTCAGGGTCACCCGAGTCGTGTAAATGTTCTTTTAGTCTGCAATGTTTCCCTGGAAATCAGTTCACACTCCCACACCATTCAAAGGGTGCTCATCCCAAACAGCGTGGCTAAAAGTCTATGGAGATTCTCAGTCATCCAAGTGGTGGTTGTCCCAAAGGTGCTTTTTTTTTTTTTCAAGAGGCAACTGGACTTGTTTTTTTCTTATGAAGATGTTTCGATTCTCCTCCAAGAAGCTTCTTCAGCTCTGACTTCCATTCCCCACCATCCAGTGAGAGCTGAAGAAGCTTTTTGGAGGAGAACCGAAATGTCTTCAAAGAAAAAAAAAAAAAAGTCCAGTTATGCTTCTTGAAAAAAAAGCACCTTGGGGACAACCAAAGAATCCATTTTTTTAACCCTTTGAGGGGAACTTGAACCAAAACAAGGACTAACATAATCTATTTTTCCTCCCTTCTCCTTCTCATAATTAATCACCCCACCAGTTAGTACTAGATTACAGGTTTGATTTTGCTCTCAGGGTTCCTCACCTAGTTGATCTTAATTACAATTGGATCGAATGCCCTGCTTTTCCCCCAAATTGCTATTATTTGGGTCAATAATTCAGAGGTTGCGAGCAATAGACTTAACTGCTTAAAGGCCTTCTCTAACTCATTTGCAAGGTAATTAACTAGCCACTGGTCAATACGGTGTAACCTTTGATTTTTCTTGGTATCATCTGGAAGTTGCACATTTCGAGAGAATGATCCATCAGTGTGAAAAGCAGATGAAATTGCAGCTAGCTCATTCTCCAGCCAAGCATTGCTCAATGGCTGGAAAATTTGAAAATGTCTTGTGAGGGCTCTCACAAAATGGTTTCCCCAGATGGGCATAGCCCATCAATTAGCCAGTTGGTAGGGCTGGATGCCACTGGCCCCCAGCTCCATTCAGATTAACAGATTAACAGAGTTGGAAGGGACCTTGTAGGCCATTTAGTCCAATCCCCCCACCCAAGCAGGAGACCCTACATCATTTCTGACAGATAGCAGTCCAGTCTCTTCTTGAAAGCCTCCAGTGATGAAGCTCCCGCAACTTCTGAAGGCAACTTCTGTTCCATTGTTCCCTCTATCAGAAAATTCCTCCTTATTTCGAGGTTGAATCTCTCCTTGATCAGCTTCCATCCATTATTCCTTGTCCGGCCTTCGGGTGCTTTGGAAAACAGTTTGATCCCCTTCTCTCTGTGGCAGCCCCTCAAATATTGGAACACTGCTCTTATGCTTGATTGATTGGTTAATCAATTTTTTAAGGTGTCTGAGACTTTGAGAATGTACTAACAGGGACAAACAATGAGTATATAAAAATACAATAATCTAGAGTGCTGTATGAAGCCAATGCAGAAATCAATTAATTCAGTCAACAGAATAGGTTATTTCCTTTAACTAGGGTTACTTGAATCTATTTATGCCATTTTTTTTAATGGATTGTATCAAGCCGATAAATCAGTCAGAAAAAAAATTCACATATCTATGAGCCCCAATGGGGATTATCTTCAGGGAGGGCTGCTGATAATTAAAGAATAAAGCACATTCATAGTGACAAGAATGTCCCAGATTATATTCCAAGATTTGCAAATAAGAAAGATTCTGGATACCAGCCCATGATTAGACCATGGGTTTGTACAATAGGCAGTGGCTTGTTTTAGCTACGATTTTGGAATGATACCCTGTGTGTATACAGAACATGTATATACAGAACAAGAGTTGGAAGAGATTTTGAAGGTCTTCTAATCCTATCTTCTGCTAGGCAGGAAATCCTACACCAGAGAAATGGTTGTCCAATTTCTTAAATACTTCCAGTGTTGGAGCATTTACACCTTCTGGAGGCAAGTTGTTCCACTGATTAACTGTTCTATCAGGAAATTCCTCCTTCGTTCTAGTTTCTTTTGTTGCCTTCAGTTGCTTTGGTGAATAGGTTGACCCCAGTGGTGTGTTTCCAAATTTCTTCCTACTGGTTCTATGCGTGCATGTGTGCTTTGCATGCACAGGGCTCAAATACCGACCTCCGTCAATGCTGGTGAGCTGCCTGAACTGTTTTTTAGCTCAGCTGAGGCGCTCTGCCATGCAAATCAGCTGAGCTAAAAAACCAGGAAATATAGGAGAGGTAACAGTGGATGCCAGTCAGAGGTGGTTTTTGCTGGTTCTCCAAACTGGTCAAAAATGTCCATTACCGGTCCGAACCAGCTGAATACCACCTATAGTTGACCCGCCTCTTTTTTTATGGCAGCCCCTCAAATATTGGAAGATTGCTACCATATCACCCCTTGTCCTTTTCATCAAACTAGACATACCCAATTCCCGCCACCCTTCTTCTTCATAGGTTTTAGCCTCCAATCTCCTAATCATCTTGGTTGCTCTTCTATGTTCAGATCCCTGGTAGGATTCCATTTTTTTTACTCCTGGTGCTGTGGGCATGGCTTGGTGGGCATGGCAGGGGAAGGATATACTGCAAAATCCCCATTCCCTTCCCATCCCACTAACCTTCTTTCCAGCTCCGTTTTCCTGTGCAGGGCAATCAAAGGAGACCCAACTGATCAGCTGGGAGTCAGGAGGCAGAGAAGAGATGGGGTTGGCGGGGCCAGTCAGAGGTGGAATTTGCTGGTTCTTCAAACTATTCAACATTTCCACTGTCAGTTCTCCAGAACTGGTCAGAACCTGCTGAATCCCACCTCTGGTTCAGATGTTCTAATGGCCCTGTGGATGAGGGTCAAAATTCCTCTCTCGGACCTCAAATGGGTTACTTATGCCTTTCAGAGGCATAATTGAGAAAAAAAAATGCTACCATAACCTTTGTGCTGGTCAACCAAATCTGAATATTCGTGAGCTAACATCCAACCGCTGCTTAAGGAGAACCAAGTATCCAATGTAAAGAATAATGGGTTCATTAGGCTCAATCAAGACAATATTTAAGCATGCAAATATGCACCGCCCTTCCTTCTTGCTTAATTTGCATAATTTGCAAAACCTTGCTTTTGTCTTGATTATCTCCCTCCCCCTCCCCCCTTTCTCTCCCTTTCTCTTTCTCTTGCTATTTATTTTAATTTCATTTGCATCCTTTTTAACACTGAGTCATTTACAAACCACCGGAGAGGAAGTGCTTGGCCCGTTTCGCCAGTATTTATGGCACATCTCCTCCCAAGGAAGATGCTACAGAATGTAAATTACTCTCATCTGTCCTACTTAAAAACAGCCCATACCCTTTTGTATATTTTCTGCAGTTTGGCTGGTTCAGCTTGGTTGACTGCATCGCCCGTGTTCTGGAATCCACTTTGGAGTACAGGTGGTCCTTGAAATAGGACCTAATTGATCCCCAAATTTGTACTTCCTAAATCTTGATCATCCCATGCCCTTCTCTAGCAGAAGGGAAGGGTTGCCCCTAGTACAGGGAATGAATAGAGAATAGAGAATAGAATAGAATAATTGGAAGGGACCTTAGAGGTCTTCTTGTCCAACCCCTTGCTTCGGCAGGAAACCCTACACCACTTCAGACAAATGGCTATCCAATCTCTTCTTAAAAACCTCCAGAGATGGAGCATTTACAACTTCTGGTGGCAATCTGTTCCACTGATTAATTGTTCTGTCAAGAAATTTCTCCTTAGTTCTAAGTTGCTTCTCTCCTGGATTAGTTTCCATTGCTTCTTGTCCTGCTCTCAGGGGCTTTGGAGAATAGCTTGACTCCCTCTTCTTTGGGGCAGCCCCTGAGATATTGGAACTTTGTTATCATTTCTCCCCTGGTCCTTCTTTTCATCAGACTAGACATACCCAATTCCAACAACCTTTCTTTATGTTTCAGCCTCCAGTCCCCTGATCATCTTGGTTGCTCTTCTCTCCATTCTTTCTAGAATCTAGAGTCTCAACATCTTCTTAGTGTTCGACTTACGACCACAATGGAGCCCCAAATTTCTGTTGCTAAACAAGACAATCATTCTGGACAGTGAGTTTTGCCCCATTTTAGGACCTTTTTTTGCCACAGATGTTAAGGGGATCGCTGCAGTTGTTCAGGTAGTAACACTGTTGTCAAACTATTTAATTATTTACTAAGACTGGATTACTATTCTTCTTCTCATCCTTCCTATTACCTATCTGCTCCCACTTATGACTATAACCTTGTTGCATGGATCTTAATATTGTCTTATTTAGTTTCCTAGTATATGATTGCTTATTTAGTACCCAAGGACTATCACTAAGTGTTGTATCTTATGATTCTTGATGAATGTATTTTTTATGTATACTGACAGCATATGAACAAAAAAAAAATTCTTTGTCCAGTCACACTTGATAATAAAGTGTTTATTTTATTCACAATAAAATTCACAATAAAGAATTGGAATTCACAATAAAGAATTCCATTCCATTCCATTCTATTTTATTCCATTCTATTATATTCTACTCTACTGTATTCTGCTCTGTTCATTATTCTATTCTATCATTCTATTCTATTCATTGTTCTATTCTGTTATTATATTTTATTCTATTCATTATTCTATTCTATTCTCTATTCATTATTTTATTCTATTTGTTATTCTATTCTATGGTATCTATTCATTATTTTATTCTATTCTACTCTAATCATTATTCTATTCTATGCTATTCTATTCATTATTCCATTCTATTCTACTCTGTTCTATTCATTATTCTCTGCTATTCTATTCATTATTCTATTCTATTATTCTATTCTATTCATTATTCTCTCTTCTATTTTATTCTATTCTTTATTCTATTCTATTTATATCGATGGGAAAGATAGAATTGATCGCTAGCCCACGGCCACCCTGCCAAGGGATAATGGAAGGTGTACTCCTACATATTTAATCTGGAAGGCAGCTGGGGTTCCAGCTGGACTTGGCAAAGGGAGGTGTTTCAACTGGTTTTAATTTGGAATAAATCCATCCAAAGAGGAGAAGGCGAAAGAGGCGGGTCCTTCATCCCTCTCCCTTCGATAACGAAGCCAAAAGACAGTGGCACAAAGACACAGAATTACAACCACACTGTTCCAGGAATCAGCAGAGTGTGAAGGCCACGTGACGGGAGGCTTCTGATCATCCTCATTTCACCCTCCCTGCAGTTTGACGAATACAATTTCCTATGGAGTCTTCTCAAGATTATTCCGCAGGCAGCTCAGAGCTCTTTGCCGAGAGGATCGGCCTTTTTTTGTTTTTTTTTATCAAAAGCAAATGTTTTCAATGAGGGCAGAATGGTGGAATCGGACAGCCAGAAAGCCTTGGAAAAGCCTGCTGGACTGAACACGTTCTATCATGCTTTGCCAAGTGGGAAGCGGTGTTCAGAAGAAAGGTTCACAAGACCGGTTTCTGTGGCCTGTATTTTCGTGTCCCAGCAAGCCTGCTACTCCAGGGGCAAACAGGACGTTTCAAATCATCCTAGCTGTCAGGATTCTGGCACTTAACCCCATTTAAATCATGAGTCTCGAGCCAAAGTCCAAAACTTAAAAAGGATTTACTGGGAGTTAAAATGCCGGCACTGCCTGGGTGTAGCCGACTCTGAAACACATCATTCATTGCCACCCTTGACCCTGGTTTTCTCCCCACTCCCTGGGTGTATCATAATTCATATTCTCCAATGGGGCACATCCATTGCCAAGAGTCATCAATTATGCTCTCCAGTTAGAATTTTGCCCGGCAGAAACTTTGCTCACCTGGTTACTATCTTTGAAAAACTATTTATGGAATGCATTTTTGGTTTGCAAGCAGCTGCAAACCAAAGCAAGCCCCCTCCCTTTCTGTTGGCAACTCTTAAAAAGACTACAGAAATATTTTATGAGTTGACACTGAGCGCATGAAATGGTCCTGCTCCCCTTGAGCCTCTGGGCAATGATCACAGCCAGATCATGATGGCTTTTGGTTCATTGGGCTTGCATCTACAGCAACTAGAGAACACGGCAATGCAGAGGAAGGCAGACAGCCAACCAGAGAATTTAACTGGTGCCAGGCTCAAGAGGAGAAGAAGGGCTTCGCCAGGCCACAGAGGCTGCTACTGAACAACAATCCTGCATCCAGTTTTGGTCACTACACAATAAAAAAGTTGTCGAGGCTCTAGAAAGACTGCAGAGAAGAGCAACCAGGATGAAGAGGGGACTGGAGGCTATAAGATATGATGAATGGTTGCAGGAACTGGGCCTGCCTAGTCTAGTGAAGAGAAGGACCAGGGAAGACAGGAGAGCAGCCTTCCAAATATTCAAGGGGCTGTCACAGAGAGGAGGAAGGGGGTCAACCTATTTTCTAAAGCACCTGAAGGCCAGACAAGAAATAATGGATGGAAATCGAACAAGGAGAAATTCAACCTGGAAATAAGAAGAAACTTTCTGACAGTGGGATCAACCAGCTTGCCTTCAGAAGTTGTGGGAGCTTCATCACTTAAGACTTTCAAGAAGAGACTGGACTTCCATCTGTCAGGAATGGTGTAGGGTCTCTTGCTTGGGCAGGGAGTTGGACTAGATGACCTACAAGGTCCCTTCCATCTCTGTTAATCTATTAAAAAGACTAGCAGCAAGATGGATGGGGACAATTACAGTAGCGATGGGGCACCCTTAGATGACCAGATTTGGGTTGGATCAACCTTGAGATGAGCGCTAAGAGTCCACACCAATTTGTTGGCCCATTTATAGGGGTAAATCATCCATTGCCAGCAGATCGAATGTCCAGTTTTGCAGCTTTGCAAGGATTTGAAATTCACCTGTAAAATGGCCATTTTCAGAGCAGATTCAGACTCTCGTTTTGGCAAAAATCTAAAAACACACAAAAGTTAAAAAAAAATAAAAAAGAATAAAAAAGACGACCATGGGATCTGCTTATGAATTCCTTGCTTTTTTCTTTTTCTTTTAAAAAAAGCTTTTCCCCCTCTTTTTTGCAAGACCCTCACCTCCTAAGCTGAAGAAATTAAAATATACATCAAACGATATCCTCACCAGTCACCCACATAAGATTTTAGCAGGGCTTTGGAAGGAAGGAAGGGAGGGAGGGAGGGAAGGAAGGAAGGAAGGAAGGAAGGAAGGAAGGAAGGAAGGAAGGAAGGAAATGAAGGAAGGAGGGAAAGGAAGGAAGGGAAGAAAGGAAGGAAGAAAGAAAAGAAAGCCTTGTAATTGACTTTTTTGTTGGGATAGAGATCAGGAGGTGAAGATATCAGCTGAGAAATAATTACCAGCTACAATTCCACATGTTATTTACAGGCTCGGTTGGAAAAACCTGTGAGAAGAACAGCATTATTGGAACAGTGTGGTTTTTAAGCACCGATTAGTCAATACTCTACTACATTTAGTTGTTAAGGATGTTGAGTGTTGGAGCAAAGATTCAGAGCTTTATTGCATCAGGCGAAGAGCCTAATAAAATCTGTATTACTTGGCACAACAAGCTGCAGAATATGTCTTGGAGAATATGTTGTATTTTATTTAAGAAGCAGAAGAGAAAGCATGCCTTTCATTTCTCGACCAAGTCAAGGGAGTAATAATAATGATAAAACTACGTGACTCAGTCTCTAAGGTTCATCTTGAAGGCAACCGAGATCCAGAAAACAATAACAAGTTGGATTGCAGGTTGGATTAAAAATTTGGGGTCTGGAGCCTTGTCCAGGCTCTTTTGGAAAATTTTGTAAGAAGATATGTCTGAAAGGGAGAAGCTGGGTTACCAGGGAGTAAAACCATGTAAAGGCTTGAGTTTTCTGCAATTGATAGGGAGGTAAGTAACCAGTGGGAGATGGTTCAAAAATAATTATAACTGCTGGGATGGCAGAACCCTTTGTGAGATTATATATGTAATTTGGTAGGCAGGAAGGAAGGAAAGAAGGAGGGGGAGGGGGTGGGAGGTGAGAAGGAGGGAGGGAGGGAGGAAGGCAGTTGAGAGGGAGGGAGGGAAGATGAGAGGAAGGGGAAGGGAATAAGGCAGAGGGGAGGTAGGTAAGAGGGAAGAAGGGAGGAAGGTAAAAGGGAGGGAGGAAGGCAGGCGAGGGAGGTAAGAGGGAGGAAGGAGGATGGGAGGAAGGGGAGGGAGGGAGGGAGGGAAAGCGGGAGGAGGGAAAGAAATAAGTAAGTCACAATTTGGCAAATTATCAGTTGCCTGAGCCATCCTGCTCCTTTTTCAAGGGAGTGTGAAATTCTTTTTTTCTTTCTGAACTTTTCTCCTTAGGAGTTCTTGCCCTCCTATCTGCTTTTGATTTCCCTGCTGCCATCAAGAGAAGTGATGGGGCCTTTGATTCAGAAAATGAAGGCTTGGTAATTTGCCTTTACCAAATGAGATCATCAACTCTTCCCAGGACAATCAGAAGGAATCTGTTTCACAGAAGGCTAATGCGAAGGCGTCTTGCAGCCTCAAGCAGGGAGTGTTCAGGCATGAAAAAATAAATGCAGAGATGGGGATGAATAAGTCATTCCCCTTCCTTCCTCCCTCCCTCCTTTCCTTTTCCCTCCCTCCCTTTCTTCTCCCTCCCTCCCTCCCTCCCTCCCTTAATGGGCAGGTNCCCTCCCTTTCTTCTCCCTCCCTCCCTCCCTCCCTCCCTTAATGGGCAGGTGATGAGAGACCTGTCCAACTTAGAAGTCCAACTTCAACCTCAGGAGTATACCATTTCAGATAAATGGCTGTCCAATCTCTTCTTTAAAATCTGCATTTCTCCTTAGTTTCAGGTTCCTTCTCTCCTTGATGAGTTTCCATCCCTTGCTTCTTGTCCTGCCTTCAGATGCTTTGGAGAATAGCTTGACTCCTCCTTCTTTGGGGCAGCCCCTCAAATGTTGGAGCACTGCGATCACGTCATCCCTAGTCCTTCTTTTCACTAGACTGGCCATACCAATTCCTGTAACGGTTCTTTATATCTTTGAGCCTCCAGCTCCCTAATCATCTTTGTTGCTCTTCTCTGTGTTCTTTCTTGCCTTAAAAACCCAGTCATCCCCTTGACTCAGCCTTGTTTCCTTTGTCCAAGGTTTAAGTGGTTCTTTTTTTTAATTTATGTCTTTGTAAAGGCATCCAATTTAGGATTCCCCACACACTACATTGTGTAGAGCAGATATTAAGTCAACGGAAGGAGAACGGTGGGCTAGATTTTAGGAGAGCAACCTCCATTTCCTGTTGAGGAAACCCATTTTCTTTAAGCAAAACACACACACACACACACACACACACACACAAAACTGATCTAAATTGCACTGCAGTGGAAGGCTGATCGATTTAGCATCGGTTAATTGAATCACAATCTGTCTTGGACCATTCCAGTCATGGGCGATTCTTTCCAGGCAAGGTCTCCAATGAGAAAAGCCATTTATAAAGCAAACAAATCAGTATTCTGAAGTTATCCAGCTTTCAGGAAAATATCTAGAAGAAGAAGCTATTATTAAAACTTAAGCTTGCACCAAAGCTCGGAGGTGATCTATGCATTCCAAGATATGATTATCTCGGCCCAAGACTTCTGAGCTGGCTATTCACCCAGCTGGACCCCTTAATTAAAATTCTAAAGAGCAAAGAGCTTGGTGGAGATGGAGATTTTATTTTATTTCTTTATTTTGGTCTCCTTTGGCTTCCCTGATGGGCAAAAAGGTGAACGGAGCCGGAATGAATTTTGACTAGGCGCACACACACATTTGGCTGGATGAGTTCTCACCTCTGACATTCCCCTGATGGGAAAACAATGCATGAAAGAAATCTACAGGCTGTTTTGCAGAAATGAGAAAAAACAGGCTCCTGGAAACAAAGAGGAATGGGGGGGCTTTGGAAGTGACGTCAACATAGCAGGTCTCCCAGCCCCCCCAATTTCCATTTCTGTAACCTTCACAAACTTTTTACGGATCTGTAAGGTTGTCCTATGGAAGATAGACATGTAAGGGCCGGCAGATCGCTCTTCCCCTTCCAGAGGTGTCTTGTTTTGTCTTCTTGTCAGGTGGAGACTGACTCTGAGGGAGAGGAGGAACAGCCGACAGGGAGTGAAAGTTTGGCTCCGGAGGTTGTGGAGGAGGCTGGGGAAGGGCAGAGGCCGGCTGGGCAGTCAGAGGAGGACCCAGGCCCATCCCCTCTCCATCCTAGGGCACACAGGGAGGAGGGGATAAGGGAGAGATGTGAATTGCATGGTCTATGGGGGAGGAAAGGGCCTTGATCTCTTCATGGGCTGCAGCTGTGACAACTGAATAAGAGGACAGACATGTGTATGGGTGAATGCTGGAAACAAAGCATGGAAATATCTCTAGTTTATGGTTCCTCTTTGAGTTTGGCGTCCTTCCCAGTGTGTGTTCTGTTATCTATGGATGTCCTCCAGCCCTTATCTTGCCTGATTTGTGTTGTTTTTTCCCCTCTTTCTTGTAACTGTTTGTGTGGGAGGTTTTTTGTCTTCCGTCAAAAATATTTGGAGCTTGGAAGCAAAGTGAAGGAATAAAAGGGGCTTCACTGGGTTTTTGTGACTGTGTTTATTTTGTATCCCCACCCTGGATCATCACACTTCTCTTCAAAATACAGAAGTAGGTCATGGGTGCTTCATCTCTGGAGATGTTTAAGAAGAGACTGGGCATGCTTGTCTGGTATAGATTCTCCTGCTTGAGCAAGAGATTGGACTAGAAGACCTCCAAGCTCCCTTCTAACTCTTATTCTGTCGTCTGATCTCAATCTGAGCATCTACTTCAGGAACAGTAGCTTAAGTTGGAGGTTCCTAGTGCCCAGCTTTTTTCCTGGAAATTCTGCACTTAGATCTAAAAACATTTCTCCACAAAGACTTCTACAGAAAATCTCTTGCTTTGGAGTGTCAAGTTCCCCTTGAGAATTCTTCGGTGGATAGTAAAATCGAACTTCTGTAGATGGAGGATCTACCCAAGTGCTAACGTTCCTGAGGAGCCATTCAATACTCAATGTCCTTGGATTGAAATCACTGAAAAAGGAAGCCAGGGGCAAGTCTACTTCCCATGATCTCCAAGTCTACACCTTGAGCCCATTGGACAGAAATTATTAACACATAAGGTTTTTTTCAGACTCACAAAGTAATGACTTTGTTTGTGAGAATAGAGAATAGTGGTGGGACTCATCTCCAGGGGGAGGAATGAGTCTGCCTACCGAGATGAGGTGGATCAGTTGCTTTTGTGGTGTGGAGACAATAACTTGGTCCTCAACACCAATAAGACCAAGGAGCTTATTATAGTGGACTATAGAAGGAACAGACCAGACACCCAGCCCTTGCTTATCAATGGAGACCAAGTGGAGCAAGTGAACAGTTTTAAGTTTCTGGGTGTTACCCTAAAAGAGGGCCTGACCTGAGGGGCTCATATTGCAGCCCTGGTCAAAAGGGCCCAGCAGAGATTAGACTACCTGAGGCTTCTCAGGAAACAACAACTGAATGAAAAATTGCTGGTGACCTTCTACTGTTGCACCATGGAGAGCATTTTAACTTACTACACCTCTGTATGGTTTGCCAATTGTACAATGGCAGATAGAACAGCACCCGAGGGTTAAAAGATCATTGCCCAGAAGATCATTGGTTGCCCTCTCCCCTCTTTGGAAGAGCTTTAGAGTTCCTGTTGCCTTAAAAAAGTTCAAAACATTCTCAAAGATCCATCTCATCCTGGAAATTTTTTTTTAACTATTACCATCTGGCAGACAGTACAGAATAATAAAAACAAGGACAAATAGGTGGAAAACAGCTTCTATCCCAGAGCAGTAGCTCTTTTGAATTCTGCTGTATTGTGCAGTGTTGTGGGTTTTTGGTTCAATGTGTGGAGGGTGAAGGATATGTGTAACACAAATAAAAGTACCAGTACTACACGTGACTTCTACTACAAACTAAAACAACATACTCCACGTTACTGTATAAAGTAAACTAAACTAAATCCTATTAGTAATATGGAGCTATTCCCATACTCCATAAGTAGTGACATTACCCACTTTCTTCAGTGCTGTTGTAACTTCAAACAGTCACTAAAGGAACTGTTTATAAGCCGAGGACTACCTGTACTTAAATCTTGAGTAGCCTTACCAGACCCCCCAAAAGCAGATGCTGCTAGGACAAAATCAATACGGTCAATTAAAATTTAATGCCAAATGAATGAAATGCAGCCGATTGGATGAGTCCCCAGGTATTGAAAGAATGCCACCCTTCCAACCCCTTGGAAAAATTACAACTGGATGGAAATGTTTGGAAAGTCCTTAGAAGTTGCGCCTTATCCCTGGAGTGGCAGGTACCATTTGAACATCACAGCTGTGATAGACACCCCCCCACACCCATCCCCAAAATCAAAGCACCTCTCGCCTCCCAGCATTCCCTTCTGCAGGTTGATGTGAAGGTAGGGCTGAAAGACACACAACATCCGTCTTCTCATTCCAATTTCAGCAGCAAGAAAGGATGGGGCTCTTCTGATCAACCCGCATCCAAGTCAACTTGTTGGAAAACAGGTTGTGTATCAGGTTCTTTTTGTGTGGGGGGAGGGCAGTGTTGTTTATTTACAGGGTGTTCGTTGTTGCCTTTGGGGTGCTTTCGAAATAAAGTCAATCAGACATGCTGAAGTTGTGTGTGACTTCCAGGTTCCTCAGGATAGGAAGCGCAGTAGAAAAGGCACGTGGGGTCTGCTCACCACAAGAGGAGTTGTGCATCCAGCCAGCAACTTAAAGCTACAAAATCCACCTGGAATGGGACCATCTTCAACGAGGCACAAAATCCATCCCTCCTAGCCAATCCACCCCAAATATGGCTACCCTCCCTGTTCTCACCCCCACCCCCAATTCCATGAGACCCAAAGCCAAAGTTTGATTCTGTTGTCTATTTTTTTTCTCTCCCTCTCCTTTATCCATCAGAAAGAAACATGAGAAAACTTGGAGAAGACTTTCTTGGTTGCCCAACGAGACAAGGATAGGTTGGAGACACTTCGGATTGATCCAGGGCAAGTAAAGGCTGAACCTCCTTCAGAATCAACCCAACTAAGTCTATCAAGGAACGAGTCCTAGATCAGTGTCCTCTATATCAGCTTTTTTGACATTGACAAGACCAATCCACATTGTTCCTTTTTTTAAAAAAAAGTAAGAATAACACCCCAAAACCATATGTTGGCTTTCTTCTCATAGCCATCCTGGTTTCTTCGTCTGAATCCTATTTTAATCTACCCAACCATTGGAGAGATTAAGCACATGGGATTTGGAGAAGAGACATCCTTTGTACTTTGACGCTTGGAAAATCAATGCCTTCCATGTTTTATCCAGTTTCTGATCATCCATTTTTGCCCCGAGCATCTCTGTACTACCAATCTAAGTCCAAAGTTGGCATCTTTAGACATTTCTACTTCCAGACACCGGCCTGTATCTCGGTTGATGATGGGGCCATTCTGTAAGGAAGGAAGATGAAGGAGTGTGAGCTTTCATACTTTTCGAAGAGGGGCAAAGAAAAGCAAAATAATACAAATTGGCCCCCAAACATATTGCAGGATGAAGGGTCTTTTGTAAACCCTACAGTCCATTTGGTGAGGTGGATTTCAGACAGATTGTCAACTCATAAACTCATTTCTATGGTCTTTTTAGAGTTGCCAACAGAAAGGGAGGGGGAAACAGTGCAGCAGCTTGCAAACCGAAAGTGCATTCCATAAATGCTTTCAAAGATAGTAACTAGGTGACTGAAGTTTATGCCGTGCAAAATTCTAACTGTGAGAGCATGATTGATGACTCTGGGCTATGGATGTGTCCCATTGGAGAACATGAATTATGATACAGGGTGTGGGGGAAAACCAGGGTCAAGTGTGACAATGAATGATGTGTCTCAGAGTCGACTACACCCAGACAATGCTGGACATGTTAACTCCTAATAAATTCTTTTGAAGTTTTGGAACTTTAGCTTGAGACTCATGATTTAAATGGGGTAACTGCCAGAATCTTGACACAGGTATTCATAAAAAGGCAGAGAAGGTGATCATCATTAAGAACAAAGGTCTTCAAACTTGGCAAGTTTAAGACTTATGGACTACAACTCCCAGAATTCCTGAGGTAACATGACTGGAGGAGAAATTCTAGGAGTTGAAATCCACAAGTCTTAAAGCTGTCAAGTTTGAAGACCCCTGATTAAGAAGCTCAAATCCCAGCATTGTTCAGCGATCATCAGCTAATGATGTTTACAGTGTTTTAGATCTTTCCCTGGCCTCAATTCTTTGACCCTCACATTTTTATTATTGGCCTTCAGCTGGTATCAAATGGAGGGAAGTTGTGCAAAATTTAAAAAGAGGCTACATCTAATTAATTAGCATTGGTCCCAAATGTTTCCATAAAGTGAGCTTAAGAATTTGAGGTGCCATCAAGGTAGGACAAGATAGGCACCTCCTGTTGGCTTTAGCAGGGAAGTGATCTGTATATACCATTGAAAGTATTTTCTTACAAAATTATCAAGTCAGGATCTTAAATAACAGACTAGTCCTAACTGGATTCAAGTCCCATGCAATAAACCATCATTATAATCTAGAATAACAGATTTGAAGAGACTTGGGGGAGGGGTTTAACCTCCAGTCCCCTCATCATCCTGGTTGCTGCATTCTTTCTAACATAGCTGTCTTGTGAGATATCTCAAACAGAACAGAATAAGAATTGGAAGGGACCTTGGAGATCTTCTAGTCCAGTCCCCTGTCCAAGCAGACCTACACCATTTCTGACAGATGGCAGTCCAGTCTCTTCTGAACGTTTCCAGTGGTGAAGCTCCCACAATTTCCAAAGGCAAGTCATTCCATTAACTATAGAATAACACAGTTGGAGGGGACCTTGTAGGTCATTTAGTCCAATCCCCCACCCAAGCAGGAGATCCTACACCATTTCTGACTCTACCGTCAGGTCAGAGAAGAACTTTCGAAGGTCACTACTTCGAGGGACAACTTCTAAAGGCAACTTCTGTTCCATTGGTTGATTGTTCTCACTATCAAAAAAATTCCTTCTTATTTCCAGGTTGAATCTCTCCTTGATCAGTTTCCATCCATTATTCCTTGTTTGGCCTTCAGTGCTTTGGAGAATAGCTTGACTCCCTCATCCTCTCAGTGGCAGCCCCTCAAATATTGGAGCACTGCTATCATGTCTCCCCTGGTCCTTCTCTTCACTAGACTAGCCAGACCCAGTTCTAGCAATCATTCGTCATACACTTTAGCCTGTTTATTTACTCCTAAATATATTTAGAGACACATTGAACTGCATCATTTTTAGCAACCAAGCGCAAGGATCATTATCAGAACATATTTGGTCCCAGGCTTCTGAACTCTCAAATTTGCAAGCCAGACCTGAATAGCATTTAAATTGCTACTAGATGGAGTGAGGAGGAAACACCCTCCTATCTCAGATGAAAATTGGAAAAAAGAAAAAAAGCAAAATATAGAAATTACACGCTGTAGGATGTAGAAGGGGAAGAAAAATCGGTTTGCTGGGATGACTGCGCTGACAATGGAGGAGATAGGCAGAATACTGGGTTTTTAAAAAAGGAGAATGTGGAGACCTGAGTACAGTGTTACTTGCTGGTGTGGAGAAGAATTTAAAATGCTTGGCTTTGTGTGTTCAAAAAAATTGAACAAGAGGAAAAGGCTGCCTCAGAGTGAGTATGCCATGAAAAAAAAGACAGGTGAGAGAAGAGTTAAATATGCAGTTTTCTGCTTCAAAAAACAAAAAAATTCTACTCTTCGGAACTGGCATTGCTTCGGGGCACCAGGAGAAGGGAGTCAAAAATAAAAATGTAATAATCAAAATAACTGATTGCTTTTTTTCCCTTAAATGGAAAAAATCAAATTGTTTGAGACTCTTCATAATAATAGGAACAAGCTGGGGAATATTTCTACACGTGACTGTGTTCTTTTTCATGTATGTTTCCCTTTCCTGTCGTCGTACCCTCCATGCTGGCTAGAGCTAAAAGTCCAATTTCATTTCAGCCTCCATGGAAGCTCCCAGAATTCTCAGCATTTACAAGGTACCCAGAATCCCATGGAAAACTTCCAGGGGTCCCAACTCTCATGGTGGTTGTAGGAACAGGGATCTCAGTACATTTGGAAAGCAGTAAGTTCGCAATGACTTGGGAAGTGTAATAGTGGAACAGAATAAAATTTCTCTTCTTGTTCCTCACTTATAATTGTAGGGTGGGTTATGGGGAAAAAAGTAGCTTTCTCTTTGTGTCCTTGTTTCTTCTCTTTGTGGGGTTCTTGGTGCTCTCTGAGCTTAATAGTTTTCTTGCAAATGTTTCATGACCCAACTAGGCAACATCATCACTGCTGGAAGGGAGTGGGGTTTGGGAGGAGGAGGAGGACTGTGGGGTTCTTGCTGCTCTCTGAGCTTGGTGGTTTTCTTGCAAATGTTTCACTGCTAGAAGAGAGTGGGGACAAATTGATAGCATTGACCTAGTTGGGTAGTAAAACGTCTGCAAAGAACAGCCAAGTTTAGAGTGCACCAAGGATCCTACAGTTCTTCTCCTCCTTACCCCACTTCCTTCTCCATTCTGCAAACCCCCCACTCTTTTCTAGCATTGATTATGTTGCCTAGTTGGGTTATGAGATGTCTGCAAGAAAATCACCAAGCTCAGGGATAACCTAGGGCGCCACAGTCCTTCTCCTCCTCCTCCTCCTCCCTTTCTAGCACTGATAATATTACCAAGTTCAGTCATGAAATGTCTGCAAGAAAACAACCAAGCTCAGAGAGCACCAAGGATCCCACAGTTCCTCCCTCAGCTATAAATATCCTCTTCCATCGGTATCCCTCATAGCTATATATTCTGACATGCCTGTCATACCTGTGTGAAGTCCCAGAGTCGCTGAGTTGGTCTCAGCGTATCTTCGCATTTCTTCAGTGTGGGGGTCCTTCCTTTCCCATCATCTATGAGACATTTTGAGTCGGGTAGGAACGCTGTGGATCCCATTGGGCCCAGTTGCAACAATCCTTCGGTGCTGTAACGGACGAGCTGAGACCGAAACGAAATCAAAGGTCATAAGATCATGGTTAAGTCCACTGCAACCATGAATGCAACAAGAGAGCTTCTGGAAATGTAGCTCTCATCTCACTTTTCAAATCCCCTCCTCTTTAAAATAGTTCCTCCTCACCGAAACCCATGAGGTCTTGACTTTGTGGCCAATGGACTCAGGCCTGTTTTACATCAAAGGTGACCCTAGTTTGGTTAGAGGCTCCTCAAGATTTTGTGGTGCCTTTCTAAACCTCCAGCCCCAAATCTAGTTTGTGTCAGAATATTCATGAACTGGCAGAGACATCATGGTAACAAGGTCAGCCAACAGGGGCTGCTTTTGGAAACAGAAACTTAAGGAAGGAGTCTGGGTGTAAAACGAAACTAGTCTGGACTAGTCTATCTGCTAACTGAAACTTGCTTGCAATCTCCTCTCTACCACATTGGAAGAATCTGCTGTTGGTCTTGTAAATTTAATTCATGTGTTATGTATATAAAGAAGTTAATGAATCCTGCTACATCAGTTATCTGTGTGTGCTTTCTGGATTTTATTTTCTGCAACACACTCAAACTCAATAGCTTGAGAATCAGTTCTCCTTCTCAAAAGTGAAGGTCTCCATCAAGCTTGATGATGACTGATAGGCCAAGTGCTGGTCGAGTGGAATGGTTGGAAAGTGACAGTTGGAAGACAATGGACCCTGAAAATGGAGCCGAGCTGGGCATCCTGGAGTGAGGAAAAGTACCGGAGGAGTAATACCTCCTTAAAAAACTTCGATGCAGCTGGCCCGGCTGGTAGGACCTCGTAAGGGCCCCTTTCCAGGGTTACAGGAGAAGGTGGTCAACAGTTTTGAAGGTGGAAGAGGGCTGTATGCCCCACTGGCAGATAAACGGGAGAAGCATCTTCTAGGAGAAGGGAAACTCTGATTTCAAGCCTCCACTGCCTTGTGGCTCTGTCTATTATTGGAAAAGGCTTCAGGAATCAACCTTGAGGCAAAATCCAGAGCTGGAGCCCCGGAAGCAGTTCGTGACTGTGTACAATCACGTTCTGGTAACTTCTGCGACGCAGCTGGAACTAACCAGATTGGCTCTGCTGTTTCATTAGACTATTTCAGTGACTTGGAGAGGGGGGATCTGCTGCTTGGGAAACAGTTTATCCTCCACATGGAATGACCCAGGCCTCGTGCTCTGGAGAGGGCATTCCAGCTTTGCACACAGCATTGAAACAACACAGGAAGTGGCAGTTACCAGTTTCATAGCACGATATCATCGTCTCTTGAGACTAAGGATGCCAAGCTTGACTTCAGAAGAACATGCAAAGGTGCGTTTTTACCTGGGAAGACATTCCGTGGCACGGATAGAGGATCGCTTTATTGTCATCTTCCGCGCCCTGGTCTAAGCAGTAGCCGCTCGCTTTGCTGTTGCGTACCTGAAATCAAAACCAGGATAAATAAGAAATGAAGGGGAAAGAAAGAAAAGAAAAGAAAAGGAAGAAGGTAGGGGAGGAAAGAAGAAAAGGAGAAAGGAAGAGAGAGAAAGAGTGAAAAAAGAGAAAGGAAAAAAAGAGGAAGAGGAAGGAAGAGAAAGACAGACAAGATTCTCAGTCATCCAGATCAAAGGTGCTTTTTCAAGAGACAACTGGAAAAGAAAGAAAGAAAGAAAAAAAGAAAGAAAGAAAAAAGAGAGAGAGAGAGAGAAGAAAGAGGTACATCTAAAACATTTTTGCCATACACTAAATAAATACCACTTTAGTAATTGATGGATTCTCTCTTTGAAGTTAGACCAATGTTATGGATCATGGATGGAGACTCAATCCAGGTCTCCTACTCCTGAAACCATGATATCACTCTTGTCTCCTATCTAACTAGTGCCCGGCTTCCTTCCGCTCTGATAAACCAGAAATCAAAGCCAAATTGTACCAAATGAATGCTTTCTTATCTCATTTCCCAGCCAAGAGTCCTTCCCCCCTCCCCCAAAGAAATCAGCACCTCCACCCAGTGCAATAAAAACTGAAGAATGATTTTAATAAATAAGGCAAAACTCTCCAGGATCAAACTTGGCTCGATGAGACGAGCATCTCAAGAAGTGATTTGAATCATCTCCTCTGAAAGACGATGTAAAATATTGTTTCATCGCACATCACAAATTCCAAGGTCAGGAAACATTGGAGTCCTTCGTGTTCCCAAAATGTGCTGCCAGCATTTAAGTGGGATTAGTGTTGCTTTACGACACAACACGGGATGTTATTCAGGAGTGAAGATGTACTGGGGTTTTGTTTTGTTTTTATGACCCAGGCTTTAAAAAAAAATAGAGTGTTTGGATGGATGGGAAATATATTTTTACAGCCTCTCGGTATGTTTTATATCCTTCCTCATACATTTAGTTGCTCCGTTGACAAGAGGCCAAAGACAACGAGCCTGATTTTTTATTAGGATGTCTTTGAACAGGAAAATAAAAATAATAATGGGGAAGCTGTCTTCCAAATCGCAATTCCAGGAGACAACCGGCGAGAAGCTGTCTGCTTATACATCACACACATAACCTGATTAGCAATTACAGCTGGGCAGCATAAATAGGAGCACCAAGCCAAAATCGTCTTGGCCATTTCTCAAAAATGTCTTTTCCCCTGTTCAAAGCAGCTTCCTCTCTTTGTGCCTACCTTCTTCTTAAGGCTCTGGAGGATTATTTCTGAATTTATGGGGAATGTTTTCCAGGTGGAGTGTGGGAGGGGGGAACACAACTTCCTTTGATGGGACTCTATATCCCTCTGCAGCATCTTTTATTAGAGAGACAGTTTGGTCTAATGGTTAAGGCACCTGGCTAGGAACCAGTAGATGGGGAGTTCGAGTTCCGCCTTCAGCCTGAAAGCCAGTTGGATGACTCTAGGTAACCCCTCATGTCCCTTCCCCCTCCGAGTTTCCCCACAAGAACTCTGGGAGTGATTTTGCAACCAAATCTTGCTTTTATGACCTTGGCTGGTGCAAAGTGAAGGAAAGTTGAAGCACTGTTGCAGCTTCAGTGTGTGACCATTCTTGCTTCATGATTAAATTGCTGGTCCCTGTTTGGTTGCTAAGTGAGGTCCATCATGTACATTGTTTTTTCCAACCTGGCACCTTTCAGCTATGGAGAGGCCACAATAGAATGATAGAATAGAATAGAATGAGCTGGAAGGGACCTTGGAGGTCTTCTAGTCCAACCACCTGCTCAAGCAGCAGAACCTATACCATCTCAGACAAGCGACTGTCCAGTCTCTTCTTTAAAACCTCCAGTGATGAAGAACCCACAACGTCTGAAGGCAACTTCTGTTCCACTGGTCAATTGTCTTCATGGTTTGGAAGTTTCTCCTTAACTCCAGGGTGCTTCTCTCCTTGACTAGTTGCCATCCATTGTTTCTTGTCCTGGCTTCAGGTGCTTTGGAGAATAATTTGACTCCTCCTTCTATAGGGCAGCCCCTCAAATACTGGAAGACTGCTGTCATGTCAATTCTTCTTTTCTTTAGACGAGCCAAACCAGACCAGCCTAGCACAAAATGGAACAACAGATTCACACATTACCTCTCCGTATGTGATGGTGTTGTTGTAAACCCTCATTTCAGGATAGACGTTCTCCAAGTACCACTTAAAACTCCGGCACTGCAGACGCTGCCGTAAAGCAACCCTTTCTGACACGTCTCCGAAGTCAACTCCAGGGTTCTGGGAAACAGACACAAAACCACAAAACCAAATTCTACCCAGCTTCTTCTTCAGTTCACACAACTGTTGACTTGGTCTACAGCCCCATTCTACCAACCTACCCAGTTCCCTTCCTTTCCTTCCCACCTTCCCTCCCTCCTTTCCCTTCTTCCCTCTCTCCTTCCTTCCTCCCTCCCTTCTCCCTCCTTCCTTCGCTCTTTCTTTTCCTCCCTACTTTCCCTCTTTCCTTCCCTTCCTCCCTCCTTCCTTCCCTTCCTTCCTCCTTTCCCTCCCAACATTCTATCCTCCTCCTTTCCCTCCTTCCTTCCCTCCCTCCCTCCCTCCCTCCCTCCTTCTTTTCCTCCTTTTCCTCCTTCCTCCCTCCCTCCCTCCTTCTTTCCCTCCTTTTCCTCCCTCCTCTCCTTCCTTCCTTCCCTCCCTCCCTCCTTCCTTCCCTCCATCCCTCCTTCCTTCCTTCCCTCCCTCCCTTCCCCCTTCCTTCCTTCCCTCCCTCTTTCCTTCCTTCCTTAGCCAAGTAAGCAGCTTCTGAGTCGAGGGAGGCTGTTAAAAACCACAAATAAATATTAATTAAATCTCAGCACATTTGGGTAGGGAGGATGGAGCGGTAAGGTTGGTGACCGGTCTATTATCTTGGCTGACAAGCAGAATTCAGGGACATTCCACTTGTGGGAAAGAGGCCTGATCCCCCTCTTACCGTCATTGGTATGTTCCATGCCATGTACACGTGGGACTTGAAGTCGTCCATCCATACTTCGGCCGCACGCAGGGCGTTGCGCTTTGCGTAATAGTCGATGTCGTTGTTGTAAGGTTTCTTGGTGCGCTCAATGTGAGCCACTCGGGAACAAGGCAGGACTTCCATGCTCCCCCCACACTGCCAGACCTGTAGGAAAAGTTAAGCCCGTTACATGATGGTGGATAAAATTGGTGGTTGAGAATGACTGTAGCCCAGTTTCGAAGATGAGGGTGGGCTGTGCAATGCAATGTCCTAGAACACAGAATCACAGGGCTGGAAGGGAACTCGGAGGTGTTTAATTTTGAATACAGAATAGCAGAGCTGGAAGGGACTTTGGAGGACATCTGGTCCAACCCCCTGCCCGAGCAAGAAGCCTTATGCCATTCAGGACTAATGACTGTCCCACCTCTTCTTGAGCAAGTCATTTCTTGCTTGCTGTCTACTAGGGTTTTCACCACACATCACCAGACCCTGGTGATTTGCATATGAGTAGTGCAAGATATCACGGGAGAAATAGTGTCCATTAATCCACGTGCAAAGGGATGAATTTTCAGAGGGAGGGAGGGAGGGAGGAGGATGAGAAAGGAAGGAGGAAGAGAGCGAGGGAGGCAGGAAGAAGAAAAGGGAATGGGAAGAGGAGCAGAGTGAGGGAGTGAGGAGGAAGAAGGGAAGAAGGAGGGATAGAAGGAATGAAGGAGGAAGAGACAGTGGGAAGGATGGAGGGAAGAGAACGGAAGAAACGGAGGAAGAGAGCAAGGGAGGGAGAAGGAAGAGGAAGGAAGAGAATGGGAGGGATGGCAGAAGAGGAAGAGGAAGGAAGGGAGGGAGGGAGAAAGGAAGAAAGGAAGGAGAAAGAGATCAAGAAAGAAAGGAGGAAGAGAGCAAGGGAGGGAGAAGGAAGAGGAGGGAAGGGAGGGAGGGAGGAAGGAAGAGAGAATGGGAGGGATGGTGGAAAAGGAAGAGAAAAGGAGGGAGGGAGCCAGGGAGGGAGGAGAGAGGAAAAAAGGAAGGAGGAAGAGAGCAAGGGAAGGGGAAGAAGAGAAAGGAAAGAAGAACAAGAGCGAGGGAGGGAGGAAGCAAGGAAGGAGGGAGGAGGAAGAGACAAAAACAAAGGGTGGAAAGGAGGAAGGAGCTACTTTTATTAGATGCAAAACATCCAGATTTTTCTTCTAAATATAAATCCTCAAATCTCACGGGGCCTAATTCAGGTTTCACAAGGGCAATTTTGAAGATCTCCTCAAAGATGGGGTCCCATCCATTGCTCCCCAGGTGCCCTCAGCTCCAGAATCAAACGAAACCAAACACTGGTGCCACCCTCAGTGCCCCCCTCCGCCCCCTCATCCAAGGTTAAGTGCTAAGAACGCTGATGTCTTTGGCATCGATGCAGAGAGACCTGAGGAGGTGGTTCTCTCATTAAAAAGATAAACTTGTTTCCTTTCATTTGCAAATGAAGGCTTCATTCACTTTAACAGTTCTGCTTGCTGCATTTCAGGGTTTTTTTTAAGTTACGTAAGACGTATTTATAACCCTCCCAAGATGGATGGTAATGCAATATGTTGAGCCTAAAAAAAGCATTCAACCACGGGCGTCAAGGGAAGCAGTCCAAACTCATCTATGTATGCAAGACAAATGGTTATTTATTCAAGCTGCATTTTCTCAATGCCAAAATCTCCCTTAAGATTTCTCAAGTTTTCTTCCTTTGCAAAAAAAAAAAAAGAAGAAGAAGAAGAAGGAAGGAAAGAAGACAGAAAGAATGAAAGAAAAAAAAAAGATTCAGTTTGTCTACTTCATTCTCAGAATGCATGAAAAAAAAAAATTCCTTTAGATTTTCTCTTTGCAGTTTATTTTTTTAAACCTGTCTCTAGTGTTGATAATAAAGGGACGTGGTGGCTCACTGGCAAAGACGCTGAGCTTGTCAATCAGAAAGGTCGGCAATTCAGTGGTTGAATCCCTTGCGCCACATAATGGAGTGAACTCCCATTTACTTGGCTCAGCTTCCGACAACCTAGCAGTTCGAAAGCATGTAAAAAAATGCAAGTAGAAAAATAGGGACTCCTTTGGTGGGAAGAAAACAGCGCTCTGTGTGCCTTCAAAGGTGTTTAGTCCTGCCAGCTGCATGACCACGGAGACGTCTTCGGACAGCGCTGGCTCTTCGGCTTTGTCACGGAGATGAGCACCAACCCCTAGAGCCGGAAATGACTAACAAGGACTAGTGAAGAGAACCTTTACATGATGTACAGAGTCAGCATCTTTTCCCCGACAATCTGGTTTCTCCTTTTACTGGATTTGAAAGGATGGAAGACTGAGTCAACCTTGAACCGGTCAGAATCGAACTTCTGGCACTGAACAGTGAGTGAGTTAGTCTGCAATTCTGTTTTCTAACCACATCATGGCCCTTAATGAACAGTATCCTTCCCCATTGGCTTAATGAAGGTTGGTAGAGCAATGTTTTTGACTTTCTAGCTTAGGACTTCTTGTGTCCAGCCTAAGGACACCCAGTTGGCTACTATACCTAAAGGGAGACTCCAACCTCCTTCTAGCATCTTCTAGGTTAAGATTAAGGTTAACCATGCTGGCTCCCATCCTTTCAAGAACAAGCTCAATGAATAGAAACAATGTTCAATCCCTTTGTGTTTCAATCCCTTTGTGCGAGGGGAACCTTTACCTTTATGTTGATGGTGCAAAAAGTCATATTTGGGCACTCTAGCTCTCAACTTCTCTATTTCTGACACTTGACAGAGCTTCTTGGGCTTCCTGACCTGAAAAAGCCTTTTGTGAAACGATTTCCTTCCTTCCTGATGTGTTTTTTTGGAGACTTAAATGGACCATGAGGAAATTACAGAGGGAAGATCAATCTACCATGAAAAATTAGGCCAGTTATATACGTTGAAAGTCCTCAACGTATGGCCTCAGTTGAACCCCGGATTTCCGTGGTTAAGCAAGACATTTGTTCAGTGGGTTTTGCCCCATCTTACGACCCTTTTGCCACAGTTGTTAAATGAATCTAGACGACTAGACAACCTATAAGATCCCTTCCAACTCTGATTATCTATCATCTGTTATCAAATGGTTTTCCTCCCCCCCCCCCCCAAAAGGATTGCCTGTAACACCTTTGAACACAGGGAGGAAATCAGTAGCTTCCTGTAAAGGCTGAACTACATCTTGCCACTATCCCTCGCCGTTTGCCATGCTGGTCTTTGCTACTAGGATTGTGTGGAGAAAAACATTAAGTAGTCTTCCAAAACTTGAGACCTTGTCCAAGGGAAAAGGGGGGGGGGGGTCAATCTATTCCCCAAAACACCTGGGAGGCAGGACAAGAAGCAATGGAGGAGAGGAGAGAAGCAACCTGGAAGCTTCCTAACAGTGAGGACAGTTAACCAGTGGAACAGCTTCCCTCCAGAAGTTATACGTGCTCCACTCATTGGAGGTTTTTAAGAAGAGATTGGACAGCCATTTGTCTGGAACGATTGAAGATCCCCTGCTTGATCTAAAAGGGGCTTCGAAAAGATCTTTCAAATTCTATAATTCTGTAATTCTGGTCTCACTATTGCTCGTTCTCTGCTTCAAATATTTTTATATTATAGAAAAGAAATGAGGGTCAGACAAAAATGGTTCAATATTGGCTGTTCTCAACCAGCCCAGCAAATATCAAGTCAGAAGGCATCTTCTGCTTATCCTGTCTAAACAATAAATAATAATCCCAAGACTAAACTCTCATTATGACAGCTGCTTTTTGAAAAACCTGGTATGCTAAACTGTGTGGATCAAAAGTATTGAAAGGACTTGCATATTGTAACTGCAGCTAGAATAAGTTTTGCTCAGAATTGGAAATTGGCTACGACCCCCACAGAAAACATGATAATTAATAAAATACATGAATGTGCCGAGATGGATAGATTAACCAAATTGCGAAAAGATAATCAAGACAGCGAATACTACAAAACATGCGATATCTGGTATGCCTGCTTAAAGAAAAGGTGATATCTGATGACTTGGTAACATTTGGAAAATAAAGGTGATGTGTAAACAATTGTAAATAAATTATATGTATGTATATATAGAGTTTAAAAGGACGAAGGAATTATTATAACAATGTATAACACGCAATCAGAAGGAAAGTACAAGTGTATCTATTGCTCAAATAATGCTGTAAAATGTATATATATGTTTTTAATTTTACAAATATTGAATCAAAATGAATATTTAAAAAAAATATTGAAAGGACACCCTTGTCAACACAACATTCGATAAATCAGGGTTTAGATCATAAGCAGAATTCAACCTGAGGAGTCCTTGATGTTCTCTGAGCTTGGTTGTTTCCTTGCAGACATTTTATTACCCAATTAGGCAACACCATCAATACTGCTATGGTCTAGTTTGTGTAATGAAACATCTGCAAGAAAACCACCCAACTCATTTTAACCCTGAGCTAGAAAAATTCTCCTTTTACAAAATTCAAACTTGGAGGGGGGAAAAACGCAAAAGTATAAAAATTTAAAAGTTCTCCAGAAACTCCTCCAAATGTTTGTTTTCAAGTTTTGATTACTTTCCTGCTAACCAGGGAGAGGAACAAAAATATAACTTTCACATTTCTGTTTTTCAGATGAGCTTTTATATCCTTTAAAAGCATTCACTATTTGTTCTGGTTATTAGCAGGAGTGATGGAGAAGCTACGAAGATCTCAAAATAAGTACACTAAAACATTCATAAAGGTTCTTAAATGGGGGGAAATTATGGCTGAGATCCATCAAGAACACTCCATCTTGCAATGTTTCCTTGCTGATCCAATTTGTACTGGGATACTGTCTTTTTCCAAAGATATATGATTCTAGAGCTGACACTAATGGATGCTGCATTTAGTGTTTCTGCTGAATCTTTGTAAACTTTTTGGCTTTTTCTGAAGGAAGTTTACAGAGAGAGAAAGAGCTGCAGTTGAGGGGGGAAGGAGGAGGAGAAGGGGAAGGAGAAAGAGGCAAAAGAAAAAAAAATGTCCAAACTTTGCCTGATTGTTTTCAGATAATCCAATATCCTTATCTGAGAGCTTTATTAAGAGGGGGAGGAGGAGGAGAGGAGGAGGAGGAAGAAGAAATTCAAGAAGAAGAGGAGGAGGAGGAGGAAGAGAAAGGAGGAGGAGAGTAGGAAGAAAAAGAAGAAATATAAGAAGAGGAGGAGAAGCTTCTTCTTCTTCTTCTTCTTCTTCTTCTTCTTCTTCTTCTTCTTCTTCTTCTTCTTCTTCTAGAAGAAGAGGAGCAGCAATGACTTTGAGAGGAGACAATCTCCTATTAACCTTATAGGAAAAAATCATGGCCAACACTGAAATATTTCCTGAAGAATTTTGCACTCAGCATTCTTTATCTCCTTGAGGGTTTTATGAGCAGAGAGATAAATCAGGCAAATTAATAGTCTGGCACAATGGGAGGGAGAAGAAGATAAGATTACAAGGGGAAAAAAAGGATTTTAAAAACGACCCACATATTTTAACCGCTAATCCAACCTTAAAAAAAAAAATAGTAAATCCACTTTGCACTATGCTGACAAAGGACATCATTCCTCTCTGACCGGATGTGTTTTAGAGATTGACCTGAAAAGGGATTTTTTTTTTATGAGATAAGGTTGTTTTCTGTAAAGACAAGTAAATCTCCTGTCTTTCTGAAACAATCAATTATATTCAAAGGAGGAAAGGGAGACAGGCAGGTTATTTAAAAGCATCCCCCAAAATACAGAAAATAGCCAGGAACGAAGCATCCTTGTCTTACAACCGCCGAGTAATAGAATTCAGCACGGAGCTAATAAAAGATGGCAGGCAAGCCAACTACTGCTCCACATTTTCTCCTTCAGCAAACATGTATTTAATATTGAAGCAAGAGGAGATAAGCTCGTTTATTTTAATTATCTCGCACTTCTAAGAAGCTACTCTTAATAGAGTGGTTTCTTATGATCCTTTATACCTATCTAGGGAGCTTCCAAAGTAAGCAAGCTCTGCTTCCTACTTCGTGGATACTCATAATTCTCTTCCATACTGAATGGCATCCATTCAATTATTGGTGTTAATGAGGAGAAAGGGATTTTACACAAAAATGGACATTTTCAATGATGGTTTTACTCAGTCCCCCACTTCCTACTCTAGCTGAGGTGTATTGTGGTGCCCTCCAAATCAGCCGTCTTGTGATGTAAGCTAAGCCCTTTTTTTTAACACCAAATTGCAACTCCATGGTTCAAACTTCATGGCTTCCTGCTGTTTTAGTTTTATTTTTCTTTCCTATTTCAGCAAAGGAAGAGGAGGAAGAGGAGAAGAGGAGGAGGAAAAAGAGGAAAAGGAGAAAAATCAAACTTTGGCAGACTGCTTTCAGATAATCCAACATCCTTGTCTGGCAGCTTTATTAAGACAGCAGGAGAAGAAGAAGAGGAGGAGGAAAAAGAAGATATTTCTCAAAGCCCATTTCTAACTCAAAAATAGAAAATCTATTTTCTTGATGTTCAATACTCAGCAAACATTCTTTTAACAACATATTCCTCTCCCCTCCTCTCAAAGTACAGTCCAGCAGCAACAGCAAATAAAAATCATTGGCCTTTAAGATTAAATCACTTTCTTCTGCTCTCAAAAGGAATGAATACCATGAGCCTTTTAAGAAAACTGTATTTCTCTGCGAAGGCCATAATTTTCTCTCCCTGTTGCAAGTACGGTTTTGCCCACGTGACCCACACAGACCGAATGATAATTTTCTAGGACAGATCCATTTAGAGAAAGTCAGGTTCCCACCGTACCATCAGAAGAAATTTTAAAGGCTCCAATTTCAGGCTTTACAGGATTACATAAATTTTGTGGAGCATCGGACGAGTTTTCAATTATTGATTTGCTATTATTTTATTTGTGTTTACAATGTTCCCGTCCTGCTGTTTTAATCAAAGTCTTCGAAATACCTAGACTGCACGGTACAACAAATCAATAAATAAAGACTGTGGATACCAAGAATTTTAGGTAATCCTCACCTTACTTTTGTTAAGTGAGTTTTGCCCTTTTCTTGCCACAGTTATTAAGTGAATCACTGCTGTTCTTAAGTAACATGATTCTTAAATGAAACTTTGACTGCTTGTCAGATGGCTGAGATCTTGGAGAATGAGGACTCAGATGAGGGGCCTGCATGTGATGCCAGGACTATTGGAGAGTAGAATGCAGCCTTCGGAGCTTGTGGAAGCCGGCAGCAGTGATGAAGAGGTCCCCGGGGTGCCTGTGCTCAATGTGCATGTGCGCAGGGCTGCTCAAAGGAGAGAGCAGCTGCAGCACACAGGTGACTCAGGAGTAAGGCTTCAAGGTAATGGCCCCTCCCTTAAGAGATAAAAGCCAGCTGAGAAACCAGTGTTCTTTGCAGGAAGCAAAGAAGTTTTTGCACTCAAGCCTTACGGACATTCGGATTATCTTAGTTTGTGTTTGGAGACTTTTTGTGTTTGAAATATTTATACCGTTGAAATAGATCACAAGAACCGTCGGAACGTGTTGGAACCGTTCCGAGCAAGAATAGTCTCTGTTAATCAATTAAAAGCCTTTTAACCATGAAGGAACGGAATTTGTAAAAATCATTAAAAGGTTTTGCCGTTACCTCTGTTTCCTGTTTGTTTTCTTGGAACAAGGTTTGGGTCAGCACAGAAGGTTGCCAAAATCATCATAAAACCCTGGGATCCTGCAACCATCATAAGAACATGCTGTCAACTCATAAAATATTTCTCTGGCCTTTTAGAGTTGCCAATAGAAAGAGAGGGAGGAGCAGTGCAGCAGCTTGCAAAGCGAAAGTGCATTCCATAAATGTTTTCAAAGATAGTAACTAGGTGACTGAATTCTGCCACGCAAAATTCTCACTGGAGAAGATGATTGATGACTCTTGGCTATGGAAGTATCCCATTGGAAAATATGAATTATGATACACCCAGAGGGGTGCGGGGAAACCAGGGTCAAGGGTGACAAGGAATGATGTGCCTCAGAAATGACTACACCCAGGCAGTGCTGGCATGTTTATTCCAATAAACCTTTAAGTTTTGAAAATCCAGCTAGAGACTCATGATTTAAATGCAAGTAACTAATGAAGCCCTACACACGCCAGTTGCCAAGCATCTGAATTTTAATCACTTGACCACGAGGATCCTACAATGGTTGTAAGTATGAAAAACGGTCATGTCACTTTTTTTTTCAGTGCCACTGTAACTTTGAATGGTCATTAAATGAACTGTTGTAAATCGAGGATTACTGGTAATGGATAAATAAAGGCACAAAGAATTTATACCAGAATATATCAGACTTGGAAATGTTGCTTGGCTGGCTGGGGAATTCTGGGAGTTGAAGTTCAGAGGTCTTAAAGTTGCCACATTTGGAGATTCCTGAGCTAATCCAGTAAAATACATTTACCTTGATTCAAAAATTCTATTGAATGGGGAGATTTGACCGGATCATGTTCGATTTCTAGACTGAATCTTGGTGCAATATTAGTCACATTCTCCAGAATGGTCCATTGTACTTGAGACCCTGAGCTGCCCCTAAATCTGGATTGAAAAGATCAGCCCCCAATGTGCCTGCCCCAATACTAAAGAAAGGGCAGAAAGAACCCACATTAATTCACGTTTGTGTGTAAAAAGATAGGGACTGAGTGGCTAAAACGCTGAGATTGTAAATCAGAAAGGTTGGCAGTTTGGCGGTTCGAATCCCAGCGCCATGTAATGAAGTGAGCTCCCTTTACTTGTCCCAGCTTCTGCCAACTTAGCAATTCAAAAGCACATAAAAAATGCAAGTAGAAAAATAGGGACCCCTTTGGTGGGAAGGTAACAGCGTTCTGTGCACCTTCAGCATTTAGTCCTACCAGCCATATGACCACGGAGACGTCTTTGGACAGCGCTGGCTCTTCAACTTTGAAACACAGATGAACACCACTCCCTAGAGCCAGAAACGACCAGCATGTATGTGCAACGGGAAAACTTTATTTTAAAAAATCTGCATTCCATCCTTTATGAGGAATGAGGGAATAGAAGGGGACTGTATCATATTTACAGATGATACTAAGCTGATCGGAATACCCAACATCCTAGAAGATAGGCTCAAGATCCAGATAGATCTTGACAGACTTGAACACTGGGCCCTATCTAACAAAATGAAATTCAATGTAGAGAAAAACCAAGAAAAACCAAAAAGACCCATATAGGCTGGGTGAAACCAGGCTCAACTGTGAGAGGGATCTTAGTGGACAACCAGCTAAATATGAGCCAGCAGTGTGCAGCAGCTGCCAAAAAAGCTAATGCAATCCTAAGTTTGTATTAACAGAGGAATGCAGTCAAGATCAAGGGAAGTACTAATACCAGCACTCTATAAAGCCTTAGTAAGACCACACCCAGAGTATTGCATCCAGTTTTGGTCACCACACCGTAAAAAAGATGTTGAGACTCTAGAAACTAGAGTACAGAGAAGAGCAACCAGGATGATTAGGGGACTGGAGACTAAAACATATGAAGAACAGTTACAGGAATTGGGCCTGGCTAGTCTGGTGAAGAGAAGGACCCAGGGAGACAGGATTGCAGTCTTAAATGTTTTATGGGCTACAACAGAGAGGAGGGGGTCAAGCTATTTTCCAAAGCACCTCGAAGGCCAGACAAGATACGGATGGATGGAAACTTTAATGCAAGACAGATGTGCCGCTTAAAAAAAAAAAGAAAAAGCAAAAAACACAACAGCAACTTTGAAAAGCACTCCCAAACATCTTGATTAATAATCTTTCTACAGAGCTTCATTGCAGGTCCTTTGGGTAGCATGGCAAAAGGCTACCATATGGATTAGCATCAGCAAACTTTCCAATACGTGTGATGGAATAATGCAAAGCTTTTTTGCTTTTTTTTCTTTAAAAAAAAAAAAACCAACCTAGCAACTTGTCTGTGATTATTAAGAAGGATACCCCTTGTTGGGAGGTTATTTCTTTCAAAAAGGAATATCTGAGAGCCAATGCCTTCATAGAACGTTTCCATTTAAGATTATTTGGCCTGTCAGCATATCCAGTTCATCAGCACCCCACCCACCAAGTTCTATTTCCTAAGGTCTGAGGAGCAGAAGGGCAAACTTTTTGCTCCTGAAATATGTTTGCCAAAGCAAAATGCCGTAGAATTGTAAGACCCTCAGGAGAAACTCTGCAGACACCACGGAGTTTCATTTCAGTCTTGCGATGTCAGCGTATATCCATAATTGCATCTCTCTTCTGGGTCTTGTAAAGTCACGCAAGCTTGCAAAGGTACACAATTTCCCTGAAAGGGGGTTGGTTTTCCCAGAAGCACCCATCACAGGGGGAGGCATCCAGGTTTATCTATCTTCACATCGAGTCTTCTAACTCAGTGGTCACCAACCAATGGGCTGGGGACCACTGGTGGTCCGTGAGAAAATTTTGGTGGTCCGCAGAGAAATGTCACCCCCCAAAGCAATTAATCCAGGCTGTGTGGAAAGACAAGGCTGCCCCGCCCACATGGCCTGCAGGAACACAAGGCTTGCCTTGCTTGCATTGTGAACAACATGGAGTGAGGGGAGGGGGAAAGGGGTGGAGGGGGGGAACTTACCCACTCGCCCCACGCGCCTGGCCTAGCCACTGGTCTGCTTCTTTCTATTTCTTCTATTTCTTTTGGCTGCATGCAAGGAAAGCAGCCAAAGTCTTTCTTTCTCTGCCCCAAACTCCACCAGAAGTGAGTCTTTGGGACCCTGCAAGGCCTCCNCCCCCCCCCCCCCCGAGAACAGAGCTGAAGATGGTATCCTGCAATCCCAAATAAATAACGATCGATCGGTAGGAAAACAGGGTGGAGGATTTTCCTGCAGACTTTTTTGGGGATTTTCCCAGGGTCTCTGGTCCTTAAGATTTAAAATTATGAGTTTGGTGGTCCCTGAGGTCCAAAAGGTTGGTGACCCGTTCCAACTCATGAGGATGAAATGGGTTACATTTGGGCTCTCCTGCATTTCTATTGGGATCCCCCAAAGATGCTAGAGTTGGGAGGGTACTCAAAATGAGTTCTTTGGGCTTGAAGGTGGGATAGGAAGTCCAAGTCTCAAGAAACAAAATGGGGTGTTGTTTGTAGATCTGAAGATGGTTGTGGAATGCTTCAGCCTCCTAAAATTGAACCCTGGTCTCAAAACAACTCTGGGGCCACCAATATTTGGAATGTTACTCTGGGACCAAAGTATGTAATGAAAACATCCACATACCTAATTTAGTGCAATGCTGAATATTAGTTGCTTACCAGCAAAGATTCAGGTAGGTTTTCTTCATTCTAAATTGGAACCAGTTTGACGGTTGAACATGGTGAGGATCGTACTTGGAGAACGATCACGTCCGTTACTTAGGTAATTGCCCAAAAGACTGGGTCTTCTATAAAGGCATGTGGGTTTTCCTCCACCCCTTCATTCTGAGAGTTGAAATCTTAGAGCTTCTACTCAACCACATAATCATTGCTAGCTTTTCCACACATGGTAAGGTCTATGCCACAGCTTCCTTCAAAAACAAGGCCATTGGAATGCTTACAAACTACACACACACACACACACACATACACTCTCAAAAAAACCACTGCTAACAATGCAGAATCTAAAATTACATTTTAATAGTAATGTGAGCAAATCATCCTTTCTGTGTATTCAAGCAATTTCCATTCATTCCACACACCCCGAACTTATTCAAAGCAGCAGGGTGATATTATAAAGACCAACGTGTAATTTACATCGGAGGTAGGGGGGAAAAAAATCCAGGCTAGCATTGTACAATAATAACACTGGAGAAGGTGTGTGCATGTAGGAGGCAGAATAAAAGGGAGCCTGAAATCTTTGTGTAGAATTATACAACTTGATGTAACAGCTGCCAACACTAATCTCGTAGGAAAGATATTTAGCTAGAATTCAAAAGATTCCAACACTTCCCCAGAAAATCAAAAGGGAACTCATAAAACTCGGTTGCAATCTATTCTGGAGCATCAACAATTCAGACTGGGTTATATTTAGTTCCACATTTTCATAGGGTGAAGCTAACTCTGTTCTATCAAACTCACCTAACTTGTACAACACCACTTGTCCAACATTCATAGTCAAGTCAAAGTCCCAGAGAGGTTTTATTTTTAACAAGGTTTCTTTGGGTATTTTTTTTTCTGCACCATTATTTTGGCTTTCAACTCATCCTCTCCAACAGGAGGTTGAAAGGAGAATACCTACCCCCAAAATCTCATCATGATTTTAAAAAAAAATGTTCTAATCTGTTGAATAAAATGTGAGCAGTAGGAAGTGGGTGTGAGGGACTTGTAGCCTCTTTTACAGTGAGCCTCATTTTACAGCCTCATTTTACAGGAAAGATGAAAAACAGAAAAGGTAGCTGTTTGATCAAAACACCTGATGATTCTTTGTGGCTGACACAAAAGAGACACACACAACAAGCTGAGATTGGTGGGTGACCTCTGTTCTGAGAACAGGCCAATACCCAACTCAATGAATGAATTGCCTAAGTTCTGTTTGCCTTTCTAGACAGGACCAGGCAGGAAACATAACTCAATATGCTAATTGTACTTTGCAATAAAGGTAATTGTACTTTACTATAAAGCTAATTGTACTGTACTATAAAGCTACATTAATGCAATTTTGCAAGTCCGAAACTACAGATCTCCCACTGTCTCCTGCACAGCCCTCCAAAACTCGAAGTCTCTTTATCTGCCCATTATGCAGCTGTGGGCTATGCTGTCTCTTATCATTGCCTATCATTCTCTTTTTCTTTGTCTCCCAAAGTCTTTCCTGCATAGCATTACAGCCATCTCCTTTACACCCTGAGAAACTAGAGAGGGTCCCTTCTCAACCTCTTTCTTCATCCACTGTACAGTTTTGGGCTGGGCCCGCTTTTATCTGTCCATACCCTAGACAGCATCTCTTCCCTTCCCTCTCCCAAGTTGTTTCCCACTCACCATTACAGCCGTCTCCTTTACACCTCAAGAGACTAGGGAGGGTCCCTTCAGAGGACCTCTTGTTCTACTCATTATGCAGCTCTGGACTATGCTGTCTCATCATTTTCTAGGGCAGTGGTCCCCAACCTTTTTTGTACCAGGGACCAGTTTCATGCAGAAACACGTTTTCAAGGACTGGCAAAATCAATTCTTCCCCAATAGTAAAGGGCTTCTTAGCTTTAGCAATTTAGTCCATGAAGTTAGGCGCGGAAGTTAGGCGGGGCGGAAGTGGTTGTCTTTAAAAATAAGACACCCGGAAGCAAAAACATATTTATATATATATTTTAATCATGATTATTCATTCTTTGTGGCCCGGTACAAAATGATCCACAGACTGGTACTGGTCTGGGGCCCGGTGGTTGGGGAGCTTCTCTTCTCCTGGTCTCCCAAGGCCTTTCTCACATACTATTCCAGCCATCTCTTTACAGCCCAAGAAACTAGGAAGGGTACCTTTTCAGCCTCTTTCCCCACCCATTATGCATCTGAGGGCTATGTGGTCTCTTAATCTGACTATTCCATAAGTACATCTTTCCCACCTACCATCTCTTTACTGCCTGAGAAACTAGGGAAGGTACCTTCTGAGTATCTTTCTCCACCTATTATGCAGCTCTGGGTTATGCCGTCTCTTATCTGACTCTTTCCTTGGTAGCATCTTTTCCCCCATCTCACAAGGTCTTTGTCACATACCATTACACCCGGCCTTCTTTCATGAGAAACTAGAGGGTCCTTTTTGAGCATCTTTTTCTACCTGTTATGAAGCTCTTGGCTATGCCCTCTCTTATCTGACGATTCCCCTTGGCAGTATCTCTTCTCCTGATATCCCAAGGCCTTTCTCACATACCATTCCAGCCATTTCATTTACAGCCCAAGAAACTAGGGAGGGTACCTTCTCAGCCTCTTTCCCCACCCATTATGCATTTGAGGGCTATGCTGTCTCTTAATTGGACCATTCCATAAGTACATCTCTTTGCCCTGTCTCTCAAGGTCTTTCCCACCTACCATCTCTTTACAGCCTGAGAAACTAGGGAGGGTCCCTTCTGAGTCTCTTTCTCTACCCATTATGCAGCTCTGGGCTCTGAAGTCTCTTATCTGAATGTTTCATTGGCAGTGACATTTTGTCCAGTCTTCCAAGGTCTGTCCCACACATTCCATTCCATCATTTAACGACAAGTTTTTATGGCTTGATGCTTTTTCTTACATCTTGATCTTAGATAAAATACAAGACAGGGAAATGGCACCTGCTTTCATCTTCCCCTTATTTGAGTTTGTATGGATATCACTGCCAATTTGCACAGCTGCATTTATTGGACAATCCTTAAGCAGGATGTAAACCTCTTTCCTGAATGCTCACATCATATTAACAGCAGGAGAACAAACAGAATCAGTGACTCTGACAGCTGTAAAAAAATAATAATAAAAATGTGGAACAGTCCCCCTGGGCTTGCCGTTCTGACATTTGTTATAAACAGAGTTTGCATTGATGGATAAACACAGCAGGGAAATGACAATCGTATGATCAAAGGGTAATGATCAGGGAAAACAACAACAATCCAGCCACAGTGTTGGTTAACCGGTTTGGACTAGATAAAAATGTGGACCAGAAACTCTTTAAAAGCAATTTTCGAAACCCTGAATGCTGTTTTCTTTCCTCCACATTGTGTTTTTTTTCCAAATCAATATTTTAATAGCCAGAAAACATAGGAAATGCCATCTTATTAACCCCTTTTAATCAACTGAATTGTGATTCAAGTTTAATGAAATCACATAAATAGTAGTCCTTTGTAGGAGAAGAGCAAGTAGAGCTGGAGTTAAATGTGTCATCAGCTTAGGGTCCTTACATTATTGCAAATGACCCAAGTTCACCACCACCCTTGAATTCTGTTGACCCTTCACCTGATGCCAATTCAGATTTGAATTTTAGTTGACTAGACTTTTGTATATAGGCTTGAACAACTCTTCTGTGCTACAACTTGAAATATGATATCAATCCTTTGTGCCTGACATTAATCTTGCAGCCTGAAGTGGGTCATTTGTGGCAGCGTTTCTAAGCTGATGACACATTTAACTCTGTCCCCTAGCTTTATCCGCTCTTCTCCTACACTTTTATCTCATTTCCTTCTTAATTCTGAGACTCCTACTGAGGGGACAGCATGAAAAATATATCAGGGGTTCAACTTTTGATCAAGTCAGCTAAGACCCTGCAACTTGGCTTGTGTAATACCACCTGGTTAGTCTGCACGATAGGCACTTTTCCATCTCTTATTCCTTCATCATGATGATGGGAAAGGATCTGGAGGGTTTGATTTTGAGCAAGTCTGAAGATTCCCACATGAGCTTTTGTTCAGAAAGAGAAGAAGAATTGACACCAAAATTTTCCTGGTGGAATGAAAGGGGATAGAATCATCCAGTCTGCCTTCAGCTCTCTGGGGAAAGGCAAACTGTGTCTCTATGGAAATTATAGCAATTATTTTAAAATCTGTAGCCAATTATACATGTTTGCCTGGCTAATTTGATGCAATTTGTTGTCTTTTCTTATTCTTGTTTTTCCTGAAGACAAATTTTGCCTTCTTGGGAAGGGAGGGAGTGACATGTATTGAAACACCAACCCTCGAATTAGGTATATTCAACTTCAGGTTTTGTTTTTTTGTAAAGAAAGAATAAGTAGCAGGCGTTTTAGTGTGAGTGGTGTTCCAAATTCATGCCCTTCCTAAAAAGATATTAAATTAGCATGTAAATAAATATACTTCCACCTTCAATTAAAGCCTGCCAAACCCCAAAGCCTAATTAAAATATGCTAATCTAATCATTTCTGGCTGGAAACCAGCTTCTTCTTTTAAGTGATTATTTCTCAGCATTTGGAAGATCTTGTTCCTTAACTGCACAATAAACAGAATCATAGTTCTGCTGAAATCAACAACTAGCAAAAGATTGCAAACCCACAAAGAATGCTTATCACATTCCTTCCTGCAATTTAATTGCAAAATGGGAGATATTTGGGTTGAATATAACATTAAGTAAGAATCTCAGAAAAAAGGATGGGAGAGGGACAAGATCAAGGGAGGTACTAATAGCACTCTATAAAGCCTTAGTAAGAGCACACCTAGAGTACTACATCCAGTTTCGGTCACTACACTATAAAAAAGATGTTGAGACTCTAGAAAGAATGCAGAGAAGAGCAACCATGATGATGGAGGCCATGTCTGGAGGCTAAAACACCCGATGAAAAGTCAGAGGAACTGGGCCTGGCTAGTTCAGTGACCAGAGGAGACAGGATAGCAGTCTTCCAATATTCAAGGGGCTGCCACAGAGAGGAGGAAGGGGTCAACCTATTTTCTGAAGCACCTGAAGGCCAGACAAGGAAAAATGGATGGAAACTGATCAAGGAGAGATTCAACCTGGAAATAAGGAGGAATTTTCTGACAGAGGGAACAATGGAACAGAAGTTGCTTTTGGAAGCTGTGGGAGCTTCATCACTGGAGGTTTTCAAGAGGAGACTGGACTGCCATCTGTCACAAATGGTGTAGGGTCTCCTGATTGGGGAGGAGGGGGTTGGATTAGATGACCTACTTCCAATTCTGTTCATCTGTTGTATGATATAATATTAATATAATATAATATAATATAATATAATATAATATAATATAATATAATATAATATAATATAATATAATATAATATAATATAATATAAAGTTGTATGATATGAACAAGCAGTGTGCTGCAGCCACCAAAAAAGCCAACACAGTCCTAGGTTGCATTAACAGAGAGAATCAAGATCACGTGAAGCGTTAATATCACTTTATAAAGAACCATGGTGGTGCAGTGGTTAGAGTGCAGTACTGCAGGCTACTTCTGCTGACTGCTGGCTGCCTGAAGTTTGGCAGTTCGAATGTCACTAGGCTTAAGGTTGACTCAGCCTTCCTTCCTTCTGAGGTGGGTAAAATGAGGACCCAGATTGTTGGGGGTGAGAGGCTAACTCTGTAAACCACTTAGAGAGGGCTGTAAAGCATTGGGAAGCGATAGGTAAGTCCAAGTGCTATTGCTATTGCTTTATAATGCCTTGGTAAGGCCATACTTGGAATACGGCATCCAGTTTTGGTTGCCACGATATAAAAAAGTTGTTGAGACTCTGAAAAGAGTGCAGAGTAACAAAGATGATTAGAGGGCTGGAGGCTAAGACATATGAAGAATGGTTGCATGTATGCTTAATCTAATGAAAAGAAGGCCTAGGGGTGAAATGATAGCAGTCTTCCAATATCTAAGCAACCTAGAACTAAGGATAAATTTCCTGACAGTGTGAACAATTAATCAGTTGCCTTCAGAAGTTGTGAAGGCTCCATCACTGGAGGCTTTTAAGAAGAGGTTGGACAGCCATTCGTCCGAAATGGTATGCTTGAGCAGGGGGTTGGACTAGAAGATCTCTAAGTTTCCTTCCAACTCTGTTATTCTGTTATTGTTGCACCAAGATTCTTCTTAGATAAGCACTCAGAGAGAAGAATCTGCTTGGTTTGATCACCTGGGGAATGTGGAAAATCCTCTTTAAAACAACATTAAGTCCATTTTTTTTTCTTTTATTAGCAGGTTATTTCTGCAGCTTTGATTATACCTGGTGTTTCTCTCTAACCCTGGGCCCTCACAATTCATTCCACTCCTCTATTTTCCTTTCCTCCTACTCCTTACTGCCTTTTGCTCTGCGGTTTTGCTACTGGGCGAAGCCAAGGATCACAGCACTAGAAGGAAAAAAATCACCAATAATGTTTGCTCCAGTTAATTAACCGTTTCAATCACAGGCCATTTAGTAAATTATTTCGGATGATGAATGGAGCTTTTGAAAAGGTTTCCCAGTCACTAATAACAGGGGTCTGTTTTCCTCCGATAGCTCCAGCGTTATTAATAGACATGTGACCTTAAAGGAAAAATCTGGCTTTTGAAAAGCTTTAGTGTTGGGTTTTCCACACACAAGATGCCTTCATCCTTCCCCTTTGGGCTCTGATCTTTATCTCAAGAAAAAGTTTTGAGAGTTGAGACTTAAATTTCCAAAGTGCCCTGGAGGGCTGATGGATTAAGGTAACAATGAGCAATTAAAATGGAAGCTCTTACAATGAGATGTAAGAAGGCATCTCATTTGGGAAATACTTTTTATGAATCAAACAGGAGAAAAAAAAATCTAGAAAGATGTTATTGTTATGATTATTTGCATGCCACTATTTTTCCATTTTGACACATCCTGCAGTCCAGGAGAGTAGGGTAGGGTTCAGGAATCTGTGAAAAGGGGGTACCTGATTACAAACCCTAAGATCCAAATGATTGTCTCCAAAGATGCTTTGTTTTTGTTCCCCTTCAGAAGGTAACTGGGCTGTTTTTCCTGGAGGAAGAAGAAAACGTTTCGCTTCTCATCCCAGAAGCTTCATCAGGCAGGGGGGATGGGAGCTCATTCAAATGAGTTAAAACCTTCTAGAGAAGGTTTAGATAGAAAAAAGGGGCTCTAAAGAAGACAGCAATCCACTGGACTAGGATTCAATCAGAATAGAGCTGGAAGGGACCTTGGAGGTCTTCTAGTCCAATCCATTGCTCAGGCAGCAGAAGCCATTCCATTTCAGAGAGGTGGCTGTGCAGTCTTTTCTTAAAAACTTCCAATGATGAAGTTGTTGGACAGTATCTCCTGCCTAGCCGATACGATCAAGCAGAACTCTAAAAATTTACTCTCTCCCCACAACTAGAGTGGGTGGTGGGTCCTGCGTGTTTAATTGCCTTTAATGGTTAGAGTGCCATCACATTGGGGTCAGTCCTTCGGGGCCACATAGCTTTTATCCAGGACAATGTGTCTCCAAACTGGTCCTTTAAGTCTTCCCATAATGGACCCAACATTAGGGCTCCATGGTGGCACTGTGGTTAGAATGCGGCATTTGCAGGCTAATTCTGCCGACTGCCAGGGGTTCAATTCTCACTGGCTCAAAGCTGTCTTAGCCTTCCCTCCTTCTGAGGTCGGTAAAATGAGGACCCAGATTGTTGGGGGCAAGAAGCTGATTCTGTAAACTGCTTAGAGAGGGCTGTAAAGCACTATAAAGTGGTATACAAGTCTAAGTGCTATTGCTACTTTCCTTCCTTCCTCCTTCCCTCCCTCCCTGCTATCCATCCATCCATCCACCCATCCATGGTATGCAGTGGTTAGAATGCAATATTGCAGGCAAATTCTGCCCACTGCTAGCAATTTGAATCCCACCAGGCTCAAGGTTGACTCAGCCTTCCATCCTTCCAAGTAAAGGATGTAAAATGATCCAAGTAAAGGATCCTCAGTAAAATGAGGAGCTGGATTGTTGGGGGCAAGAGGTTGACTCGGTAAACTGCTTAGAGAGGGCTGTAAAACTCTGTGAAGTGGAATATAAGTGCTAGTGCTATTTTGGCAACCAATACATCCTTATTTGTTTGTCTGTATTGTTTTTATAGTTTATTGTTTTTACAACTAATGCAAGATGGCAAACTTATCTGACACAATTTCCTCCTTTTATTTTTCCCACAACAACAACTCTGTGTTGAGAGAGAGAGGGACTGGCCCAAGGTCACCCAACTGGCTTCCATAGCTAAGATAGAACAAGAACTCATCATCTCCTGGTGATTGGCTCAGAGTTCCCCTGCCATCTTTTATACCTAAGATGGGACTTGAACTCACCAACTACTAGTGATTGGTCTAAAGTCACCCAAACAGCTTTCCTGCCTAAGTGGAACTAGAACTCATGGACTCCCTATTTCTAGCCTGATGACTTCCCTACTAGACCAAACTGGGTACTAGTCATTCTTTTCTTCTCTTTCCATTATAGCCGCCTTCTTCTTCTTCTTCTTCTTCTTCTTCTTCTTCTTCTTCTTCTTCTTCTTCTTCTTCTTCTTCTTCTTCTTTCCTCTTCCTCCTCTTCTTCTTCTCCTTCTCCTCTTGCTCCTCCTCCTCTTCCTCCTCCTCCTCTTCCTTCTTCTCTTCGTCCTCCTCCCAACTTCCCAGGGTATCCTATCGTTGTAGGATTCACCACTCACCTCCCACCCAAGTTCTCAATCTGCTGGGATTATTTAAGACCACCCAATATCAACTAGGAGTTGCCAAATTGGTGTATTCGATTCTTGGCCTTACCAGGGCATGAATACTGCAGCCAAAATATCCTTGGCCAAGGAAAAGCAGAAGACAGTCAAAGGAAAAAGGAACAGCAGAGAACTTCTCATTATAGAGTAATTGCACATGTTTGAAGGACTCTTCAACTGGGTGGTTTTTTTTCCCCACCATATAATTTTCTCTTTTTGGCCAAAGGACAGGTGAACAAAAGGACAAGAAAAATTGAGAACATGATGGTTTTGAATGGAGTGGGACATTGCTCATTTCTCACGCACAAGCCATGTGCTTTATCCTGTTCTGCCCAGCTTTGAAGTCTTAATAAGGGGGAAAGTCAACTCTTTTATTTCATATCGGCCTTTATTAAGCTTAATGGCTTCCCCTGATTCATTTTCTCTTAATTGGCTCTATGAAAATTGGCTGATTATTAGTCATACAGTTGGCATTCATGCAGTCCTAGAAAGGTAAATTGACTTAAAAAGAGAGAGAGGGGGAGGGAGGCAAATTACTCTTTTAATTAGCCTAAATTGATCAGAAAGGTTACCAAAGTAGCTTGCACTTAAGCAGAAATAAGAGATACAATTGAATTCTTGGGAATTTGCTGGAGAGGAGAGACAGGGAAAAAGGAGAAGTACCAAACTGTGGGAAAGAGTGTTTGAATTTCACCACTCACAAAATTGCCAGGTGTAATTTTGGAGACGATGGGTATCTCTCATTTTAGTTCTTTTTTACCCAGATTTTCCATAAACAGAAGAACAATGTGAAAATGGACTTTCATCATCAATGCTTAAGGCTCAAGATGGCTCTCGATTTGTTTGACTGAACTTCTTGATCGACTAAATCCAGCCCAAGGGCAAATATTTGCAAGAGCTGAGTAAAACCTACCCATTGATGGGAAATTAAAAATAGATGCTCCAGTGCAACTTTTGTTTCTTTTCCCAAAAGACTGTCCTGCAGGAATTTGGGTGGTGAGGACACCTTTGAGTCAGATTTGATTCCTGGGTCTTTCTGGGATTAGTTCCTGCAGTTTTCTTGACAAGATTTTGCCCTGGGGAGTGGGGAGCGTTCCACAGGAATAAGAGGCAACTCAGCTTGGATATTACATGTGAGAGAAAGAGATCAAGACAGCCTCTCCTTAACAGTTCCCGGGCTATATTGTGGATGAAAAATAGTTGACTTTTTATCCTGGCAAGATTCTGTCTATAGTTGTGAAATAATAAAGAACTTAGTTTGGAAGAATCATCATGTGTCCTGGGTTTGGGTCCTGACACGTAGTGTCTGAGGAATTATGGGAACTGAAGTCCACACATGGTGGTTGAAGAATTCTGAGATTTGAAGTCCATGCATGATGTGATGGAAAAAGTAAGGAGGTGAATCCATAGGAGGGAAGAAGGTACATTTCAGAAAAGTAAGATGCAACTCAGCCCTGATATTACGTGTGAGAGAAAGGTGAAGACAGCCTCTTCCTAATAGTTCCCAGAGTATATTGTAGAGACAGACAGTTGAGTGTTCACCCTGTCAAGATTCTGTCTATAGTAGGAAACAAT
Organism: Laticauda laticaudata; assembly: GCA_004320025.1. Taxonomy (NCBI): domain Eukaryota; kingdom Metazoa; phylum Chordata; class Lepidosauria; order Squamata; family Elapidae; genus Laticauda; species Laticauda laticaudata. Next base: position 69,460 of record BHFT01032571.1, on the reverse strand, counting down.
TAGAAACTCAGCTAAAAAGAATTGTCACATGTCATTCTTTGTTTTGGGCCTGACACTCAACTACAGGATTGTCAGAATAGACTTAAGAAATTATGAGCCATGGTGGCGCAATGGTTAGAGTGCAGTACTGCAGGCTACTTCTGCTGACTACCGGCTGCCTGCAATTTGGTAGTTCAAATCCCACCAGGCTCAAGGTTGACTCAGCCTCTTATTCTTCTGAGATGGGTAAAATGAGGAGCCAGATTGTTGGGGGCAATATACTGACTCTGTAAAACCACTTAGAAAGGTCTGTAAAGCACTGTAAAGTGGTTTATAAGTCTAAGTGCTATTGCTGTAGGCTTGAGAAGTTAACTTAGGCACATTGTTTTGCAAGCCCCAAACTCAAACTCTTTGAGGTTTAATTTGAATGTCAAACTTTTGGTGGGACGTCCTTCTTGGTTTGGAGCCTGACATTCAGAACCTTGAAAAATAAATATGCTAACATAGCTATATCATGTATTAAAGGAATGTACCTTAAAATATAACTCATCGTTTGCCATAATCAAAAACCAGGCTAATAATTCAGCAAAGACAAGTTCACAAAAAAGGTCCATGACCTTTTCTTATACCTTCTTCTCCCCTCCCTGCCAATCTGAAAAGCAGGCATCCATCAGAATACAAACAGCTTATCTGCAAAAATTGCATCAAAATGCCTGGCCCACGAGCCAAACCGCAGGAGCCACCGAGGCCATAAATCTATATTATGCCTGCACACACAAGGGTATTCGTCTTTGTTGCTCAGCACACCTACACTCGCTGGAGAATTCATTAGTGGAATGACACACTCACGCAGCGGTGCTAAAAATTAATGTTTGGCCCAGAGGAATGTCATTGTTTTTGGCTGTTATGCTGGGATGTGCTGGATTGCCTGTCATTTCGATCATAATAGCGCTGCCAGCTACAAAGAAGAATTTAAAGCTGACTCTCATGCCGACAAGGAGAAAGTAGGATACCCCAAGGGTGGAACATTCCATGATCTCCTTTTAAAGAGCTAATTATGGCCACAACCTAACCTGGATGTTCTTCCAGTGCATAAAAATATCTCCAGATTGGTGTGGCTTGCATAATGCCTTCATCAACAACAGCATTCTCCATCTATCTTCATCAACTTGTGTCATCACAAAGAGGAGTGTGATTTGACTCATCCAGCAGGCCAAAAACACATCATTCATTGTGGTATGTGCTCTGTGTGTGTGTGTGTGAGAGAGAGAGAGAGAGAGAGAGAGAGGGAGAGAGAGAGAGAGAGAGAGAGAGAGAGAGAGAGGAGATTTCTTGGAGAGGGGAAATATTAAAAAGTGTATACTCAAGAGAAACGGGTATGTACTCAGCTGACACCATGAGTCCTTGACATACTCATTTAGTGACTATTCAAAGAATGGTGTGGTGCCCTAGAAGGTACAGCTCTCACCACACAATCAGGAGTCTGGGAGTTCGATCCTAGGTAGAGGCAGATATTCCTTTCTCTGGGCACAATGAGAATATATCTGCTGAACAAAACTTCCTGTTGCATTGGCAACAGGAAGGGCATCTGGCCAGTAAACACTTCAACTCCATTCAGTTGCCCAGAGTCCACCCCGCAAGGGATTATGGGGTCGTTAAAAGATGACAATCAAAGTTGCAATGATGACTGTTCAAAGTTACAACGACACTGAAAAAAGTGACTTATGACCGTGTTTCAATGACCATTGCAGCATCCCCACAGTCTTGCAACCATCATTCGGACGCTGGGCAACTAGAATGTATTTGTGACGGTCGAAGTGATGCTCTTTTGCAACCTTCTGACAGGTCAAGTCCACAGGGAAGCCAGATTCACTTAATAACCATGTGACTAACTTAGCAGCTGCAGAGATTCCCTTAGCCAGGATGACAAGAAAGGTGGTTAAGATGGGGGCAAAACTTGCTTTGACAACTGACTTGCTTAGCAATGGAAATTTGAGGCTCCGTTGTGACTGTATATCAAGAACTGCCTGTGCTGTGGGGTCTTGAGGATTCATTTGGGGTGATAGCCTGACATTGCAGGGCGAAGGAGAAAAGGCTGTAGGCTTATTGGTGGGGTCACAAAGAGTTAGTTTCTGAGTTTTTAAATTGCATTACTATCCACTTCTTCTGAGAACAGATGCCTGTGTTTTATGGATGGAGAGCCTGTGATCCTATCATTGTCTATTCTGGGCGGCCAGGCTGCCTAGAACTCTTGCAACAGACAATTTAACAAGCTTCTGGGGTCATATGCACCTTCCCTGGAATGAAAGATATTTTGGCCTCGAAAAATTGTTTGGCTGAAAAATGAAGGCCAAAAGGAGCTAATCAAACCTCTATTAAGCCAGGTAAACGTAGGCAGAACTCTCAGCATTTGTTAGCTGAAGCAATAGGGGTTTTCACTAATAGACTGCCCTTTATCTACACAAACTGTGGGGACTAATACAAAATATGCTTCTTCTCTGGCAATATCTCAATTAAAAGTTGTGAGACTGGTCTCGCTGCACAGTTGAGTTCAATCGTTTGACGGCAGAAACACTCCTTAAATCAAATTTTGGAAAAGGGGAATGAAGGATTGGGTAACACCATGATGGCGAACCTATGTCCCTGTCATGCCCCTGGTGAAGACTGACTCTGAGGAAGAGGAGGAACAGCCAACAGGGAGTGGGAATATGGCTCCAGAGGTGGTGGAGGAGGCTGGGAAAGGCAGAGGCTGGCTGAGCAATCAGAGGAGGATCCAGGCCCATCCCCTCTCCATCCTAAGGCACGCAGGGAGGAGAGGATCAGGGAAAAGCGAGGTCTACTCAGGAGGAGATTACCATGATCCTCCTCGTGGATTGCAGCTGGGAGTTATGTATATAAGTTTGTAACTGCCCAGTCAGAATTGCTGGAGTCAAAGTTTAGTGTTTACTTTGAAAGAGGTTTATCTTTGCTGGCGTTTTTCCCATGGACTCTCCTCGGTTATTTTCCTGGAGTTTATGATTAGTTTATCTTGGCTTGCTTCGGAACTATCGTCAATGCGGTTTGTTTTGGTTTTTCTTTTTGCCTCATTATTCACTTTTGTGACTTTAAACTGTGCCTAATAAAACAGTGAAGTTAAGTTGAAGGCCTTACTGGACTTTAATGTATGTTTTGCGTTATTTTGAGAGACTACGGATCATCACAGGCATGCAGGTTCAGCAAAAAGTGGCACACAGAGCCATTTGTGTGGGCACATGAGCCCCAGCCAAACTTACCTGCACTGCACATGTGTGCACCTCAGCTGATTTTTGGCCCATTTGAGGCTGTTTTTGCCCTCCCGGAGGCTCAAGGGAAGCCTCTGCAGGACTGGAAGTGCTGAAACGGGCCTGTTTTCAGCCTCCTGAGCCTGCAGAGGCTTCCCTCGAACCTCTGGGAGAGTGCAAATGGCCTCAGATGGGCTGAAAATCAGCTGGGAGGTGCATACATGTGCAGCCCAGGTAAGGGGGAGGGGCAGGGACGTTGCGCGTACATGCACAGGGGCGTGGGATGCATTGGATTGTGGGTGACAGCACATTGTGCATGCACTTTCGCACACTACAACAAAAAGGTTCACCATCACTGGGGTAAGACATCGCAAGCAGAAGTGGTATTCAGCCGGTTTGGACTGGTTCTGGCGTGCCGGTAGCAGAACCTTTTAGTAGTTCAGAGAACCAGCAAATACTACCTCTAGTTGGCCCCACCCATCCAGCCTCGCCTTTACTGCTCCTATATTTCCTTGTTTTATAGCTCAGAGCGCATTGCTGCGCCTCAGCTGAGCTAAAAAACAGCACAGCTCACCAGCAGTCGGTCTTTGAGCCCTGCGTACGAAGTGCGCACGCAAAGCACACTCTCAAAACTGATAGGGAAAAATGTGGGAACCCACCACTGATCGCAAGGCATTAAAAGCAAGAAGCCTTTTAGAGGGCTTCTTTTTAATTATTATTAATTGTTTTGTTAATTCCATTTCTTAGGGTTTAATACACATTGTGTTGTCTGGGTATTTAATTTGCTTAACAATGCGTATTGCATTCTATGTGTTGTTTAGAGGAGTTCTATGGTAAAGATTGGGTGTTGGCACAACCTGTTGAGGGTTTCTGGCATTGAGTAAGATGACCTCCAAGCTTTTGTCCAACTCTGTAATGAAATAGTATAGCCCTCCTGTTGGAGGAAGTAATGAAAATATTTTTTTAATTAAATTCTTCAACCTCCTGTGCTTCTGTCCAATTATCCTTCTTTGCCTAAGGCCATAAATTACTATCCTAAAACTGCAGGAATAAGATACAGAAATTGGAGAAGAGATGAGAACTCACTATTGCTATTAATTATATGCAAACTAGGCTACAATATATTTTTAGCTATTTTTGTTTATTCCAGCTATTTTTGAAGAACTATCTAAGTGCGCCAAGATCTGCAGTGTGAAACTGTATTCAGATCCATTTGTGTTACACATACAGAGTACTTCCTACTGGAATTAATTTTGAAAAGATGGAAACTCATCCTGTTTTTTTTTTCTTTTTAATTTTTGCTATCAGGCAAGACAAGTTTTTAAATGTCAGGATAATAAGTTAATATTCTGAGCAAACAATTGCCCTTACAAATGAGATGACTCTCTTCTAAAAAATGTCAAGCGTTAACCCCACAGAAAAAGCTGCTCAGAAAATTACCATTAATTGAGACAGCACCTTCTAAAAACAGTAGCAGCACTGTTACGTTCTGTGATCTAAAAAAAACCCAACTATTGGAAAATCCATTATTTGTGAAACACAGCATACTCTTAATATACCCTTTCTTCCCTGCTCAAGTTCCAATCAAATTTCTTCTCTCGTTTGGAACGGCTGTCTGAGAAGAGAACAGCCTCGAGAATTGTAAGTGCTGACACTTTCCAAACTAGTGTTTTGATATTTACTACCAACTGGGCTTTGCGACTTTCTGTAAGTTCCTAGGACCTTGTATCTTATCCAGAAGAGTTTTAGTTATCCAGATCACTAACCATTTAAATGAAAGAATGCCTCAATGGATGGAAGTGCATTGAAGTAGGCAGATTCAAGACCATGGGCAGCACCGCCCAACTTCTCTGTTAAGATGAATAAGTGAGACCTTCAAAAGGAGTAGTCAGCACTGATCATGAAAAGTTAAACCAGGTCCATTCTAATTAATACTACAAGGAAGACCCCAAGAATATATAAAAAAAATTACAAGAAAGCAATGATAAACCACTTCTGATTTGTTGCTCCAAATTCTACCAGGATACATTCATGAAGTCTTGAGAAATGGAATATGACTTAAGATAGACTAATTTCACCATATTCCACACCAACATGGAACAACTGGGAGGGTATGGTAGTCTTGCTAAAATAATCCTTACAGTATAGGTAGTTCTCAACTTACAACTACAATTGAGCCTGGAATTTCTGTTGCTAAGTGAAACAGTTGCTAAGTGAATGTTGTCCTATTTCTTGCCAGAATTGTTGAGTGAATCACTGCAGTTGCTGACTTAGTGAAATGGTTGTTAAGGGAATCTGGCTTTGCTTGTCAGAAGTTCACAAAAGGGGATCACCGGAGCTCTGCAGCCGTCATAAGTATGAACTGACAAGCATCCGAATGATGTTTGCATGACTGTGGGGATGCTACAATGGTTGTAAGTGTGAAAAATGGTAATAAGTCACATCTTTCAGTGCCATTGTAACTTCAAACAATCAGTACATGAACTGTTATAAGTCAAGGATGATCTGTAGGTCTACTCCCTTAGTACAATTCCAACTTGTACATTCTCTTACCAAGACTGTATTACTATTCTTCTTCTCATCCTTCCTATTATCTATCTCCTCCTAATTATGACTATAACCACGTTGCTTGTATCTTTACAATTTATATTGCTTTGTTTAGTTTCCTAGTGTGATTAGATTGCTTATTTAGTATCCTAGGTCTATCGCTAAATGTTGCATCTTATGATTCTCGATGAATGTATTTTTTATGTACAACTGAGAGCTTATGCAGCAAAGACAAATTCCTTGTGTGTCCAAATACACTTAGAGATAAAGAATAAAGAATTCTATTCAATAAATAATTCTATTCTATTCCATTCCATTCCATTCCACTCCATTCTATATTTTCTATTCTATTCTATTCTTATTCCATATTTTCTATTCTATTCTATTCTATTCTATTCCTATTTCATATTTTCTATTCTATTCTATTCCTATTCCATATTTTCTATTCTATTTTATTCTATTCTATTCTATTCCTATTTCATATTTTCTATTCTATTCTATTCTATTCTATTCCTATTCCATATTTTCTATTCTATTCTATTCTATTCCTATTCCATATTTTCTATTCTATTCTATTCTATTCTATTCTATTCCATTCCATTCCATTCCAAGCAATAAGTACTGTTCAATCTTTCAGCTTTCTAAGTCTCATAGGAGTATAAATTCCCTCCTTTTTAACATTTGTGCATGCTGCCATGTCTTTAGGATTTAAGGGGTCGGTTACAGGAACTCCCTCCCCTGGTGAAAGCTTCCACCTGTGAGGTCTTGCTCCGACACGATTTTCACACCGAAGGTCATTAATTCCTCAAAGCCCATCTTCCTGAGCCCTATCAGTTCCTCTAATACTTCAAATGCTACTTTGTTATTTGCAAATGCAATGGCTGCTTCACAGGGTTCCAGTCTTCAAATGAAAGATTAGCAGCCTGAGCATTAAACTGGTCGTCCCACCCCCCTTCGTGTTCCCCCCCCACACACACCTTCCAAACTCTCAGAGAGATTTACACTAGTTATTTATAAGCCTGGATGTTTTATCAGGTGGACCAAGAGAATGCAGCCACATGCTGGCATTTTGAAGGTAGCCCTGGGGACACGTGTAAGCGAAAGCAGAACTTCAAAAGGGAACACAGCCAGCCTGCTGGGTTTAATTAAAAAGCTCAAAGGGTTTGTGCTAAGCCAGTATGGCACTTCGACATCAACCTCACTGTCACATCCACCGGAGAAAAATATTAATCCAGATCCAATCAACCTAGAAGAAAAGAACAGAGCTGCCCTCAGGAACCCTCTTCAAACTGCGTCACACCAAGAATTTCAAAAAGCCAGACATGCTGAAAGAAGTTATAAAAATAATTTAAAAAAAGGGAACTGAATTATGCCTTGCAACCACAAAACAAGAAAAATTTTTAAGGTGTGTGGCGTCGAAATTACAGGCACGACAACATACAGTAATGCAAACCAAGTGTTTTGGTTTGCCAAAAGAGCCAATGCAGCCCTGGGCTGTATCAACAGAAGGATAGCTTCAAGATCACAAAAAGTAATAATACCTCTTTATGCTGCACTTGGTGAGGCCACAGTTGGGAAACTGTGTACATCGCTAAATGTCTGTGTAGATTCTCAGTCCTCCAGGTCATGGTTGTCCGAAAGGTGCTTTTTCAAGAGGTAACTGGACTTTCTCGTTTTTCTTTGAAGACGATTTGCTTCTCATCCAAGAAGCTTCTTCAGCTCTGACTAGATGGTGGGGAATGGAAGGATTTATTCTCCTTGCAGACATCTGGTCATTTGCATTATTTTTAGAGGGTTGTTGAGGCCACTTGGAGGTTTGTCTGTGTCCTCAGGATCACCTGAGTGGTGCAAATGGGTGTAGAGCCTTCTTGGCTGAAGAATGTTTTCGGCCCGGTGTCCCTTCACTGTTGACTACTGTTGCTTCACACCCATTTGCATTACTCAAGTGATCCTAAGGACATAGAAAAACTTCCAAGTGTCTCAACAACTCTCTAAAAGGATGCAAATGACCAGCTGTCTGCAAGTAATATCAATCCTTCAAAGCTTCTTGGATGAGAAGTGAAACGTCCTCAAAGAAAAACCAGGAAGCCCAGTTGCCTCTTGGAAAAGCTTCTTTGGGACAATACTGCGCACAGTTCTGGTCACTCACCATGATACAAAAATGATGTCAAGACCCTAGAAAGAATGCAGAGAAGAGCAACAAAGATGATAAAGGGAGACTAAATTGAATGATGAACGACTGAGGGACCTAGGTATGACTAGCCTATCAAAGAGAAAGATTAGAGAGAACCTGATTAGTTGTGGGCACTCCATCACTGGAGGTTCTTAAGAAGAGACTGGACAGTCATTTGTCCAGAATGGTACAAGGTCTCCTGCTTGAGCAGGGGGTTGGACTAGAAGACCTCCAAGGTCCCTTCCAAACATTTTATTCTAGGTTCTAGGCATAAGGGTTGGAACCATCAAGAGAGGCTGGCTCTTCTATGAATGTGTCACCGGCCTTGTCATTCTGCAGCCAGAGGTGGGCCTTACATACATAGGTAAAATGCTCACCCACATCTTACCAAAATGGAAATGACTTGTGTGTCTTTCAACGTAATAGCAAGCCAATGACCTTTCTTTTCAAGAGAGAGGATTTGAGCTGGCACACGCCGAGGCTTTCAGAAGCTGCTACATTATCAGTTAATGCAACAAAAGGAACAGTTCAGAGTTTAAATTCAGCATAGGTAAATTGCAAGGCTATTAGAAATGGTTATAGCAGAGCAGGGACCATTCAAGAAAGAAAAAGGAAGGAAGGAAGGAAATCAGTGACCGTACAAAGGACCACAAAATCTTATTATTCTAAGACAGGGAGGGGGAATCAAATCAAAAACAAAGTGATGGCAGCCCTTTTATGAAGAAATAAATAAATAACTTGGAGAGATCTGTAAGTCGTCAAAGGACAAACTGCTTGCATGTAGAAAGAACATGAGGGAGATGCAAAAATAGCAGCAGATTCCCAAGCTTTCAAAGAAGCTGCCATTTTCCAGGAACATCACAGCATTCTGCCATGTTCTCAGGAGTGTCTACTTAAATTTTGACACTATTGTCCTGAGATTTAGCTTTGTGTTTTTCTTCTTCAAGATAAAGAAATATGTGAAGCTTGAGTGGACTTCAGAGCATTGCAGGACTTCATTTTTCAATGGGGTGTTGTTTTCATCCACAGTAAGTAATCTTTCTCTGAAAGTAAACTTCAGTTAAAGGACACTCGCAGTCTCAAGAAAATAAAAGACCGTGAAGTATGAAATCAACAACCATTCAACGTGAAATGATACACACACACACACATACCCTTCTCTAACTACATACCATGCCTCAGGAACAAGAAAGAAATACGGAGTTACTTTGGAGAAATGTCCTTTTATTGTTCCTCACCTACAGACAGAATCTTGCCAAACTAAAGCAATTACAGGTAGCCGTTGACTTCGATGGCCTTGACTACTGCAGACAGATTTATTGATCAACTCACTGAGAACTAAGGCACTTGAAGGGGCCCTTACCTTTGGGATTGCCACTGTAAAGAAATCAAGAGGATGCAAGCAAAGAAATTCACATCATAGCTATGGTGCTATGTGCCAAATATACGACCTACCCTGAAAGTAAGTCCTAGTTAGATTTTTACATGTGCACCCATTATAAGCCCTACCACCAAAACAAGCCCTAATTAAGACCCCATCGACTACAGGATGCACAGGTAAAAATTCAGCTAGGGTGGGGATGAGGGTTGGTGGAGCTGTCCTACTACTTACCTTTGGACAGTTGTAGCCAGGCCTCACATACCCCGACACCTGCCTTGCCGGCCCATTTCTTCTGCAGCTGGCAAGGCTTTCCTGAAGGCCTCTGTAGCTGATAAGAAAGCTCTGGATCGATCCAGAGCTGTTATCGACTGCAGCAGCTTTCAGGAAAGCCTTGCCAGCTGCAGAAGAAGAAATTCCTGAAGGCTTCTGACAATGAAAAGGAGGCCGGGGTGACACACGCAAGTGAGGTTAGTCAGTGGATGGCATCACCCTAAAATAAGACCTGGTGCCTTTTGGGGTGGCAAAAAAATTGTAAGACAGGGTCTTATTTTCAGGGAAACACAGTAGCAAGGGAAGGGCTAAGGTTGATGATGACCATATCAACTGGGGAAAGCTCATTTCTTCATATCTTCCCTAAACATCAATCCATGAAGGCAAGGGACATACAACTCACCCTCATACCGAGTTCAATGTTTTCTCCTCCGTAAACCTCCATGCCTGGATCAAGCAGGCCAATCTCTCCAAAGTACTCTCGATCCACCACAAATGAACACCCAATCATGGCTGGTGTCCTGTTGAGTCAGAGAGGGAAGGAGAAGGAGAAGAAGAAGAAGAAGGGGGGGAAGTAGTAGTAGTTGTAGTAGTAGTAGTAATAGTAGTAGTAGTAGTAGTAGAAGAAGAAGAAGAAGAAGAAGAAGAAGAAGAAGAAGAAGAAGAAGAAGAAGAAGAAGAAGAAGAAGAAGAAGAGAATTTTTAATTAAAAAGAGGAAGAACATACAAAAACTCAAAAACATCATAAGAAAGACCAAACTTGACCTCCAAAGTTTTGAAAATGGGCGATGAAAACCATGGTCCGTCAATTTATGACCAGCCAGGTAAATGTGTCAAGCTTCATAAAGAACCACTAACTCAACCCAGGCCTTAAATTCACCTGTCCTTGGTCCATACTTCTAAGATCATTACAGCCTTAGAAGGCTATTACTTCCTATTTTCATGATGATTGAGTTTACTGTTTATTAGGCCCTGGCTGTAAAACCTGTGTTAATGGGATTTTAATACTGCTTTCCCAAAAAATACACAAAGAGAAAGAAACCCTGTCCCTGGGGAGGGGGGTGGGATCAAAGGGTCTAATCAATTTGCCTTTAATCAAAATAATAACAACCATAATTACGGTCATGCTATAGACAGCTGATAAACCCCTACCAGGTTTATTGCAGTTCATAATGACTTCTTTTTCAGTATTATCCAGCCAAATTCTAAAATCCTTGATTTCACACTGTGGACCACTCACAAAATAACTTTTCTATCAAGGAGGCAGATAGGCAGACCGTTGGAGGCATGACAGCGAAAGTTGAGATGACAGATACGACATGGCCCCTCCATGGTGGCTGGTCAGAGAGTTAATAGCAAAAAGCACTTTCATTACATTTCTTGTGTTATACAATAGACAACATTCAACAAGGTGAACTAGGAGAGACAGTTTGGTCTAGTGGTTAAGGCTCCAGGTTAGAAAGCGAGAGACTGTGAGTTCAAGTTCTGCTTAAACCAGCTGGATGACTTTGGGCAAATCACTAGGAGACTGTGAGTTCTAGTCCTGCCTTAGGCCTGAAAGCCAATTAGGTGACTTTGGGGCAATCATCAGGAGCTGGTGAGTTTTAGTCCTGCCTTAAGGATGAAAGCTGGCTGGGTAACCTTGGGCAACTCATCAGGAGGAATCTGTGAGTTGTAGTTCTCTTTTAGACATGAAAGCCAGCAGGTACTTTGGGCCAGTCCATCTTTTTCAGCCCAACCCACCTCACAGAGTTGGTGTTGTGGTGGTGGGGAAAACAAGAGGTGTTAGATATGTTCACCATCTTGAGTTATTTAAGAGCCATGGGGGCGCAGTGGTAAGAATGCAGTATTGCAAGCAAATTCTGCTGACTGCCAGTAGTTTGACAGTTCAATCCTGACCGGCTCAAGGTTGACTCAGCCTTCCATCTTTCCGAGGTGGGTAAAATGAAGACTCAGATTGTTGGGGACAAGAGGCTGACTCAGTAAACCGCTTAGAGAGGACTGCAAAGCACTGTGAAATAAGTCTAACTGCCATTGCTATTGCTATTATTTGTAAAAATAATAAACAAGGGATATAAATTAACAAATAAATAATACAAAAAAGCTGTAATGGGGCAGCTAGTCCAACTAAAAAGCAAACAAATATAAACAGATGCTAATAGATACCAGAAACATTCATATTCCTCAAGAGCTCAAATAAGAGGAAGGCCAGAATAAAATCTTGATTTCAAAGGAGTCCAAAAAAAGAAAAAAAGAAAAAGAGATTTCTCAGCCCTCCTTTCCAGCTGCAGATTTCCAAAGATTAAGGACACGTTCACAAGCTGGGTATTCCTCATGTCAGGCAGACTTTGACAGCAACAGAGACAGCTGCATTCTACCAGACTGAACCAGATTGGCAGATCAATATTGTCAATTTAAAGTGCCAAATCCTCCGCAGGGTTTCTTCCATCCATTGCGCTTTAACCCTTCCCACTGGGAAAGTGGGAAGGTAAAGCCCAGGCCGCAATAAAAAAAAAGGGAGAGAGGAGGAAATGAAATGGGTTCTTTTCCTAAATATTGCAGAAAACACGACTTCAGCCACAGAGGGGTCAACGCCTGGAACGCCCTACCTGACTCTGTTGTTGAAGCCTCAACCCCTCCCAGATTCAACCTCAAACTGTCTACTGTGGACCTCACCCCATCCCTAAAAGGTCCTTAAAGGGGGCGTGCCTACCATCCTTGTCCTACTGTCCCTATTTATCTGTATTTACTTCCTTTGTTCTTGTTTATGTTCACACCTATACTTGTTATCTTGTACATGTTTGACAAACAAACAAACAAATAACATAAAGATAAGTAGGTAGGCAGGTAGATAGACAGGCAGACAGCTAGATTATAGAGAGAGAGGTGGATGCATGGATGGATGGATAGATAGATGATAATAAATAGGGAAGGAGAGAGAGAGGTGAATGGATGATTGATGGAGGGAGGGATGGAGATGATTAGATAGGTAGATAGATAGATAGATAGATAGATAGATAGATAGATAGATAGATAGATAGATAGATAGATAGATAGATAGATCAAACAAACAAACAAATCAACAAAAAAACAAATGGGGGTTTCTGACACAAATCGTAAATGTTTCCTGAAGTATGCCAAGATTAAATCCTGGTGTATCCATTTCTGTTTTGTGTGCCTTGGATGATCACATCTTCAGGTCTTCTTAGTTCTTCCGGACTCAGACAGTCTGGGGTTTTGACAAACAGGATATGGGGCTGGATAGATTGTAGGAATTATCCATTCTGACTGATCTCATCTTTCTCTGCGCTAATTTAATCTGACATTCCAGCAGGGAGGAAACATCAGCCAAGCCATCTGTCTCTGTTACTATTCTGGTACAGGTATGGTTTGCATTTTCCCAGGTGAAGTTTACTGACAAGGAGAGAGGGAGGGAGGGAGAGTGGCAGAAAGAGAGAAAGAGAGAGAGAGAAAGAAGGAGGAGAAACAATAAGGATCTCAATCAGAATGAAAAGAATGTGAGCCCACCTGCTCGACTTGAAAGGGGAATGGGGAAGAAAGAGGATGCTCTTCACAGCAAACATATGTTGATAAATCGACACACATCCAAACACACGTAACATGGCAGGCTTGTAGATAGCTCTTTGACAGAGTTTCGTTTGCCTGGTGCCATCACATATTAAACAATGGCTGAGAAATGTTGCTTGATGTAAGAAGATACAGGTCGGCCTTGACTTAAGATCACTCATTTATGATGACAAAAAGATGCTTTTTTTTTCAGGAGGCAACTGGACTGTCTTGTTTTTTTCTTTGAATAGTGCTAATGGTTCCTGTAAACTACAGTCCCCCCCCCACCCCCGGCCTTCTGGAAATCCATCAATCATTCAAAGGATGCTCATCCCAATTTGTACAGCTAAAAGTCTGTAGAGATCAGCCATCCAGGGTCATCATTGTACCAAAAAGGTGCTTTTTTTTTTTTTTTTTTCAGGAGGCAACTGGACTTTTCTTGTTTTTTTTTTTCCTTTGGAAGACATTCGCTTCTCATCCAAGAAGCTTCTTCAGCTTTGACTGGATGGTGGGAATGGAAGGATTTCTATTCCTTTCAGACAGCCGGTCATTTTAAAGGGTCATTGAGGCCACTTGGAGGTTATCTGTGTCCTCAGGATGACCTGAGTGGTGCTCCTGGTTCCTGTAGACTACAGTTTTTCCCCCCCTCTGGAAATCCATTCCTGCTCCCCTATCATTCGAAGGGTGTTCATCCAGGGGTGGATTCTGTTCTGTGGGCGTGGCTTAGGTAGTGGGTGTGGCTTGGTGGTCATGTGACGGCTGGACATGGCTTGGTGGTTATGTTATTGGCTGGCTGTGGCCAACTCAACATCACTCACATCGAAGCACGCATCTCCTCGCCTGGCCTCTCATGACTGTGGGGATGCTGCAACAGTCGTAAGCTGTGAAAACAGGTCATAAGTCAGCTTAGTTCTTAAGTTTCTAGGTCCAAAATTTCAAGCACGTGGCATAAGGTATTCTTTTGCGAGCTGAGGAGTGCGGCTCAACTTCTCACTGCCCTCCCACCCCAATTGCTGGCGTCGGTAACAAAAAGAGAAAGAATGCAAATAAGGATAATGTAATAATAGCCTGCAATGTTAAAAGGAGGGAAAGAGGTACGGCAGGTGAAAGTTTATCAAGGAACATTAAGATTCCTGAGTTATTTCTTGTCTACATTCCGAGGCTCACAAACAGTCAGGAGGGTAGCTGATAAGGAGGGAGGCCTGCTCATTGGTAAATAAAGTTCCCAAATGCCATTTGTGTCCCTCTGCTTGGCAGAGATAAGAGGAGAGGAGAGAATAAGGATATATTTGCATCCTTTCGGAAGATTTGCCAGGTTGAAGAAGGCAGGAGTGGCGGGAGAAAAAAAAAACACCAGGCTTGTTACATGAGCAGGAGAAAAAACTGAAGGAGATTATCAAGGGATCTAAATGGACTGTTGGCTTCATTTACACCAGTGGTGGGATTAAACATTTTTTTTACTACCACTTCTGTGGGTTGGCTTGGTGGGGTGGCAGGGGAAGGATACTGCGAAACCCCCATTCTGTCCCCACCCACTAACCTGCTTTCCAGCTCCGTTCTCCTGTGCAGGGCAACCAAAGAAGACCCAGCCAATCAGCTGGGACTCAATGGGAGGCAGAGAAGAGATGGAGGCGGGCCAGTCAGGGTGGGATTTGATGGTTCTCCAAACTACTCAAAATTTCCTCTACGGGTTCTCCAGAAACTGGTCAGAATATCACCTCTGCTTCCTTCCCTTTGTCCCTCTCTTCCTTTCCTTTTGTTCCTCTCTTCTTCCCCCTTCCTTCTACCCTTTCTTCCCCTTTTGTTCCTCTCTTCCTTCCAGTGGTGGGATTAATTTTTTTTTTACTATCAGTCCTGTGCGCATGGCTTGG
Organism: Laticauda laticaudata; assembly: GCA_004320025.1. Classification (NCBI taxonomy): domain Eukaryota; kingdom Metazoa; phylum Chordata; class Lepidosauria; order Squamata; family Elapidae; genus Laticauda; species Laticauda laticaudata. Next base: position 54,412 of record BHFT01032571.1, on the reverse strand, counting down.
TGGACATGGCAGGGGAAGGATACTGTAAAATCCCCCTTCCCTCCCACCCCCACTAACCTGCTTTCCAGCTCCGTTCTCCTGTGCAGGGCAACCAAAGAAGACCCAACTGATCAGCTGGACTTAATGGGAGGCAGAGAAGAGGTAGGGTTGGCGGGCCACTCAGCGGTGGGATTGTCTGGTTCTCTGAACTACTCCAAATGTCCACTACTGATTCTTCAGAACTGGTCAGAACTGGCGAATAGCAACTCTGTGCACCTCTGGTTACACACACGCGTGCGCGCGCACACACATATACACACACCTCACTGCAAACAATGCTTTCCAAAATCTAGGCTAAGTCATCTTTGTGTCCCTTAATAGCAATGAAGCCACAGGACAGGGGAAAGAAAAATTAGAAGTTGAGAGTTACAATAGGGGCCCTTTCCGCATCTATCACTCAGAGGGTCTCTAGGAGATGATGCAATGGGTGGAAACTCATCAAGGAAAGATCCAACCTGGAACTAAGCAGGAATTTCCTGACAGTGAGAACAATTCATAGGTGGGATGGGTTGCCTCCAGAAATTGTGGATGCTCCATCACTGGAGGGTTTTTCTTTTTTAGAAGAAATCGGAGAGCCACCTGTCCTGATATGGTATAGGGCTTCCTACTTGAGCAGTGGGTTGGACTGGAAGACCTCCAAAGTCCCAACTCTTCTGTTTTTCTGTTATTTTGTGATTCAGTTATGAAAGCGTCTCCAAGCAAGTGCATGGAAAAAGAATCAATTCCCTATGAGATTAATTTCCCTTCCCTCCAGTTTGAAGGTCATGAATGGCCTTCCTAGAATTTTCCATGCCCCATCACTGAATTTGAATGGTAAAAAGAAGAGAATAATCAACAGTGGAGCTGCCTAAGAGAATGAGATAATCTCTACAGCAGAGGTCTCCAAATGTGGCAACTTTTAAGGTTTGTGGACTTCAAACTCCCAGAATTCCCCAGCCAGCATGAAATACTGTGAGCTGAAGTCCACATGTCTTAAAAGTTGCCACATTAGGAGACTCCTACTCTTGGAGGAGACTCCTACTCTTGGAGGAGACTCCTACTCTAGGCTTCACACATTTGTGGTAAACAAAGCAAAACTCCCAAAACTTCAGCTCTTCAATAATAAAGAGGAAAAGATGGTTAACCCAAGATACATCCTGTCATGCCCCTGGTGGAGACTAAGTCTGAGGAAGAGGAGGAACAGCCAACAGGGAGTGGAAATATGGCTCCGGAGGTTGTGGAGGAGGCTGGTGAAGGGCAGAGGCCGGCTGGGCAGTCAGAGGAAGACCCAGGCCCATCCCCTCTCCATCCTAAGGCACGCAGGGAGGAGAGGATAAGGGAGAGACGTGGTCTACTCAGGAGGAGAGGGCCTTGATCCTCTTCATGGGCTGCAGGTGTGAGAACTGCATAAGAGTTTGAACCTGCATACTGGCAAATGCTGGAAACAAATCATGTAAATATCTTTAGTTTATAGTTCCTCTCTGAGTTTGGAGTCCTTCCCAGTGTGTGTTATCCATGGACATCTTCCAGCCCTTATCTTGCCTGGTTTATGTTGTTTTTTTCCTTCTTCGTGTAACTGTGTGGGAGGTTTTTTTTGTCTTCCATCAAGAATATTTGAAGCTTGGAAGCAAAGTGGAGGATAAAAGGGGTTTCACCTGTTTTCTATGACTGTGTTTGTTTTGTATCCCACCCTGGGTCATCACACATCCATGTGAATTAGCCCTACCCAAACGGCTTCATCTCTCTACCCATTGCTGATTTTCTTCAACTTCCAAATTGGGAAAGCTTCCATGAATAATCAAAGGTCAAGCTAAAAACGATGGCAGAACCTAACTGGATTACTTCATTTCATGTAAAAAGAAAAAATCAAGGTGGGAATAATGGCTGAATGCAACAGAACCACTTGGTTTAAAGCCAACCAATAGTCAAACTCAGAATGATGGTGGAACCCAACAGGGCCACTTGGTTTAAGGCCAACCAAAATCCAAGCTCAGAATGACAGCTGAATCCAACAGAGCCACTTGGTTTAAGACCAACCAATAGTCAAGCTCAGAATGATGGCTGAACCCAACAGGGCCACTTGATGGTTTAAGGCCAACCAATAATCAAGCTCAGAAATATGGATGAACCTGAGGCCGCTTCAATTCCATGACCCACCACCATCATCTCTCATAGCACCTGTTTTGAGAATCAGCCAGAAATGGCCATCAAGCTATCCTTTTTGTAGGAAATCACCTGATAGGTGCAGATTCATCTCCTCTGTCCAGCCAGTCCTGTGGTGGGATGATGTACATGCACCAAAGACCCCAATTGTAGCCGTGGGCAGCATTGGCATACTGTTGCACTTCAAAAGTATTGTACTTGATGTTGTCTATAGCAGGTAGGACAATCCGTTTGCGGTCCTCTTTAATCCGGGTCAGGGCTGGCTCCACCCTATAAAACAATTGAGATGAGTTATTTATTCATTTGGGCAATAGTTAGTGAGCTTTGAGGCTACCCAGCTCTTTATGACTCTTTGTGGCTTAGAGTGGCTTTATTTTATTTTTAAAAAATAAATAAATTAAGAGATGTATCATAGGTCTCCAGAAGGCAGAGTCTATACAACAATCAAAACACCCAACAGGGACTCACCTATCAGCCTGCTGAAGGTCTGGGAAAACAGCCAAGCTTTCTTGATATCTCCATTTTATTGTTAGATATTTATGAAAGAAACCTACTATGTATAGTGGGAGAATCAGCTATAGGTTGTGCAACAGGGAGAGTTAACCAAACTGAAATAACATTAATTTGTTCCAAGAAGCTCATGAGATAGCTCCTCATTTTGTCGTTATTTTCCACTCTAAACTCACATTTATATATTGAACATAAACTTGAAAGCACATGGTTGATACATTCAAGCCATGAAGAAAAGATGGAAGGTATTAAACAATGTACTAAATGAAAACAGCCAAGATTTTAATGACTTGTTGAACATTTTCAGGGGAGGGAGGCAGATGGATCCCCGGGGGAATGTAGTTCCAGAAAACAACACAGCGATAGAGGAAGATGTTTAAAATAGGATTGTAGATAGTCCTCATTCAGTGACTTTTTCTTTTAATGACTTTCCAAATTGAAGCTCCTGTTTCATCCCTTAACTCTCCTTTTCTACTTATGACTATAACCTTGTTGTTTATATCTCTATAATTTATATTGTTTTATTTAGTTTCCTAGTAAGAGTTTGATTGCTTATTTAGTATTTATGATGACTATGATCATGATTTATCACTTATATCTTTTATGTATACTGAGAGCTTATGCACCGAAGTCAAATTCCTTGTGCCCAATCAAAGTTGACCAATGAAAAAAATCTATTCTATTCTATTCTATTCTCATTTCATTCCCTCTTCTCCTAGTTCTACCAACAATGAACATGTCTTCATCTGTGCTCCGTGCAATGCGTATAGGGACAGACCCATACCCAAACACACAATCACACCTGATTCCCATTTTGCCTAGACTTATTACGTCCCTGAATCCTGAAGCAATTGGTGGAAAAGGAGATCTTCACTTCTGCAATTCTTGTGATACTTGGGTGCAGTGAGGAGAGAAGTCACCTTGGGCTCCTTAATTACCAAGTGACAGCTCCCTGAAGGCAAAAACCACGGGCAGTTGTCAAAGTTGCCATAAGAAGAAGACAAATGCTTGACATCATTATTGCAAAAATACAGTTCAGAGTCTTGCAGCAGAGGAGATCAGTGGGCAGGTATCCACCGTGATGGACATCTACCCTGCCCAGTCCAGCTGATTTGCATGGAACAGAAGCACCAAAGATACGGTTGCAGGAATGGGGTGCTTTGACCTCCAAACTCTGTGCTCTTCATGGGAGCTGGGTGGTTACACAACTTTCTGCCAATTGTCTAATTAAACAAGGACTTGGACATTTTTTTCTCATTGAAAATCACCTCCTGCTCCACTTCTCCTTTTCCTTCTCTTCCAGGGATGGGAGGGGAATGCTTTCCCATGGATTTCCCTGAATTTATGTCAACATTTTTCTGGAAGAAGTCCCTCCCTCCCTCCCTTCTTTCCATCCTCTTCCCCTTTTTTACTTCCTTCCCTTCCTTCCGTTTTTCCTCCCTTCCTTCTTCCTCCCCCCTCCCATCTCTTTCCTCTTCCTTTCTTCTCCCTCCCTCCCTCATCTCATCCCATCTCTTTTCCTTCCTTCCTTCCTTCCTTCCTTCCTTCCTTCCTTCCTTCCTTCCTTCCTTCCTTCATTCATTCATTCATTCCATTTCAGCAGCATGATTTGGGAAGATTTGGAGATGGGAATACAAAGCCGGGCTTGAGAACACATTCAGGCTGGACTTGTCTGATCCATGCTCGATCAATTGCTCGTAACAGTTAAGGAACACGAGGTTGTTCCTCTTGGGTGGATATATTTCTGAATGTCTTCTTTGAAATGTTTCTGACTCAAAGGGAAACTAGCTTTAGCATTAGCCAAAACCCTCTGTCAAGTTCAGCTCAATTTTCATTTCACTATCAAGCCCTTCCCGCAGTGAATGGCCATGCAGATGTTGCCTGTTGAGGCAATAAAGATTAAAAAAAAGACTCAATCTTCTTTCAGAAGATAAATCTTAGGTCCCCGGCAAAGCTGTCATCCTGGATATCGCTGCGCCATTCCCTTTCTGTCTCGTATGATAATCATAGCCCTCTAAGGCCAGGAACAGTGTCCTTCTCTTTGCATGCTTTACATAGCTCCATGGCAACACCATAAATATTCCCCTTCTGTTTATGCAGTTTCCAATAAAAAAAGGCATCTCATTCCCGAGATGGAGAAGAGGAATCTCTGCTCTGTAGTCCTCAATTTACAAAGGTTTGTTTAGTGACTGTTCAAAATTATAATGCCCCTGAAAACAATGACAAATTTTCAAGCTTACAACCATTGCAGCATCCCCATGGTTAAAATAGAATAGAATAGAATAGAATAGAATAGAATAGAATAGAATAGAATAGGAGGAAGGGACCTTGGAGGTCTTCTAGTCCAGCTTTCTGCTTAGGCAGGAAACCCTATACCATTTCAGACAAATGGTTGTCCAATCTCTTCTTAAAAACCTCCAGTGTTAGAGCATTTACAACTTCTGGAGGCAAGTTGTTCCATAGGTCGATTGTCCTCCCTGTTAGGAAATTTCTCCTGAGTTCTAGATTGCTTCTCTCCTTGATTAGTTTCCATCCATTGCTTCTTTTCCCGACTCAGGTGCTTTGGAGAATAGCTGGACTCCCTCTTCTTTGGGGCAGCCCCTCAAATACTGGAAGACTGCTATCATGTCCATCCATGTCCTTCTTTTCATCAAACTAGACATGCCCAGTTCCTGCAACTGTGCATTGTATGTTTTAGCCTCCAGTCCCCGAATCCTCTTGGTTGCTCTTCTCTGCACTCTTTCTGGAGCCTCAACATCCTTTTTTACATCATGGCGACCAAAATTGGATGTGATACTCTAGGTGTGGCCCGACAAGTTCACGTGATCAAAATTCAGCCGCTCGACAACTGGCTCATATTTATGATGGTTGTAGCATCCAACGGTCACATGAACCCTTTTTGTGACCTTCTGACAATGGAGAAGCCAGATTCATTTAACAACCATGTGACTAATTTAACAACTGCAGTGATTAAGCAATGGGGCAATGACAATGTAAAATGGGACAAAACCAGAGGTGGTATTCAGGCAGTTCTGACCAGTTCTAGAGAACCAGTAGCAGAAATTTTAAGTAGTTTGGAGAACCGGCCAATCCCACCTCTGACTGGCCCTGCCCTTATCTCTTCTCTGCCTCCCATTGAGTCCCAGCTGATCGGCTGGGTCTTCTTTGGTTGTCCTGCACAGGAGAACAGAGCTGGAAAGCAGGTTGGTGGGGTGGAGAGGGAATGGGGATTTTGCAGTATCCTTCCTCTGCCACGGGGTGGTTCGGGACGGGTGTCCGGACCATCATTTTTTTTAACTTAGGATGGTGACGTTCCTTCTCTCCTTGTTTCCGAAGGAAGCAGAGATGTTCAGATGGTTCTGATTGGTTCTGGAGAACCAGTAGAGGAAATTTTGAGTAGTTTGAGAACCGGCAAATCCCACCTCTAACTGGCCCTGGCCCCCATCCATTCCCTGCCTCCCGAGTCCCAGCTGATCGGCTGGGTCTTCTTTGGTTGCCCTGCACAGGAGAAGGGAGCTGTAAAGCAGGTTAGAGGGGTGGGGTGGGAAGGAGAATTTTGTAGTATCCTTCCACTGCCACACCCACTAAGCCACGCCCACAGAACCGGTAGTTAAAAAAAAAATGAATCCCACCAGTGGACAAAACTCACTTAACAAATTTCTCACTGAACAACATACATTTTGGGCTCACTTATAGCCATAAGTTGAGGACTACCTATATCGAGGGGACCCAATTGATGCTCTCATTACACAGTTAACGTGAAAGAAGTCTAAGTATTCATATGATGGATATGACCAGTTGCAAACATCCTTTCCTAGCAGGCAAACCGTCTGATGGGATGGGAAATTTGAACAAGATTTTCTTCAACCGGCATGAAATTATCATGATGGAGCACATTAGTTGAGCTTGAGGAGATCCTTTCAAACAACGCTGTTCTAAAATTGTCAACTCAAGGTCTTTTATGGATTGTCCATTGGGGAAAATCTTTGTTGGTTTGTTTTGTTTATCAGAGAGTCTAATGAATTTCTTATGGAGAAATATTTCCAGTCCTTAAAGTTCAGTCTCAAAACCTACTTCTGAAGTACATGAATGGTATCTTTTTTCCCCTTACGACTCTTAAATAAGCTTTTGGGGTGTCTTTTTCTTTTTTTTTCCCAACCAGAAAAGTGGGTGGAATAAAATATGTTTATATGATGAAACAGAATAGAATAGCTAGCATAAAAATTGCAAAATATAAAAAGCGGTAAGCTGGGAATAACCTATAAATATTGCAATGCCATAGCTTAAACGTTAGAAGTTAGATAACAAAGTTGAGTAAAATAAGCAACTCAAGAACATATTCTTTTGTGAAAGAGAGAAATACGTGTGGCAAGAGGTGGGTTCTGGGGACCTGTAAGGTACGGTTCATTGCTTTTTCTCGTTCTTTTCCCCTGTCAGCTTACATCAGCTGGAAATTTCAGAAAGCTTGCCAACTAGCACAACATCTTACCAGCCAGTGTTGAATTCAACGTGAGCATCAAAAAATCCAACAACTGGAGACGTTGAAGCTTTCCATCCTTGGATTCTTGCTCGGATCAACCCTTCTCGTTTATTATTGCGGACGATTTTCACCAAACCTGGGTATCTTTTGTGGACGTATTGATCCAAATTAAACTTCAGCTCAACTGTAGGTAGAAAAACAGACAATGTTATTCATCTGGCAACCAATGTTGTATCTACGTAATCTTGATGTCGAGGGAGTACACGACTTAAAATAGTCCGTTTAGTGACCATCTGAAGATACAACAGCGCTGAAAAAAGCGACTTAGGACCGTTTTTTAAATTTTGCAGCTTCCCCATAGTCACGTGATCCAAATTAGAATGCTTGGCAACTGGCATGTACTTGTGACGGTTGCATTGTCTTGGAGGGGGTCACGTGGTCCCCTTTTGCAAACTTCTGACAAGCGAAGTCAATTTACTTAACAGCCATGGGGCTAACTTAACAACTGCAGTTATTCACTTTATAACGGTGGCAAGAAAGGTTGTGAAATGGGATAAAAGCTCACTTAACAAATGTCTCACTTAGCAGCAGAAATTTTGGGCTCGATTGTGGCTGTTAAGTCTTTACCTATGTAAAGAAATCAGCAAGAACATCCAGTTCAGACATTGTTGTGGCCTGCCAGCCAGGGGTGGGATTCGAAAATTTTAACAACCGGTTCTGTGGGTGTGGCTTAGTTGGTGGGCATGGCTTGGTGGTCATGTGACTGGCTGGACATGGCTTGTTGGTCATGTGACTGGCTGGGTGTGGCCAACTCAGTATCACTCACATCAAGGCACGCATCTCCTTGCCTGGCCTCTTATGACTGTGGGGATGTTGCAACAGTCGTCAGTGTGAAAAATGCCGATAAGTCACTTTTTTTCAGTGCCATTGTAGCTTTGAATGGTGACTCCACACAAGCAAAGTACCAGCAAAGGAGGGGAGAAAAACTCCAGAGAAGTTCTTGAGACAGAAAGTCTCGTCCTGCCAAGAATGTAATAAGGGCTAACGGAGACGCAGTTTCTGTAAGCAACCCCAGAATGTTTCCTTCCTGCCTTCCTTACAGGATTAGGCCAGTAATTTCTTCTAACAGCCGGTTCTCCCAACTGCTTAGAATGTTAATAGCCGGTTCTAGCGAATAGGTGCGAACTGGCAGAATCCCACCCCTGCTGCCAGTGGCCAGCGGAGTTGGTAGCAGATTCGGATAGTGAGGAGGTTGGGGAGGAACATGGGCCAGTCCTGGAGTCTGGGGAAGGCTCTGACATGTGCTCTGTGTCAGAGGCCGAGATGGGGCCAGGGCAGGCTGGCAGTCATCAGCTGCCTTCGGAGTCAGGCATCAATGAGGCAGAAGAACAGCTGGAGCCTATTCCCAGGGTGTGTGTGCACAGAGCTGCCAGAAGAAGGGAACAGCTAAGGAACAAGGGTCGACTTGGGAGGAAAGCCACAGGTGGATGGTGAATGGCCCCTCCCATAGGGAATAAAAGAGGAGCAAAAGGGGAGTGGGGTTTTGCAGGAAACAATTAGTTCATTTAGGTGAAGACCTGTTCCTGCATTCTTGCCAATTATTGTCTGCTACAGCATGGCATCTGAAAGATATCAGCCTGGCAACTCTCCAAGCCTGATAAAGGTTTGTTATTGGGAAATCTCTTGAAAGACTGTTGGCTGGGACTCTGCTGGAGTGGAATTCACTGTAAACTAAATAAAAGGGGTTTATTGGGACGAGGAGTCGCCTTCGTGCTGTTGGGGAAGCCTAGGTCAAAACAGTCCTCTCTTTCCCCATCCCACCCGAAATGGCCTTCTCTCAGGATGGACCATGCAACTGGAGCACAAACCAGCAAGTTGGCATTATGAACACTTGTTAACAGTTACCGTTGTCACTGTTGTCGTCCACCAGAATGACCTCCTTGAGCAAGTGGGATGGCGTGTGATTCACAACGCTGTGAACTGAACGTAGGATGACAGACAGGGCTTCATTTACAAAAATAAAGACCACCGAGACTTGGGGGAGGTCTTCGGGATAGGACATCTGTTTGCACCTGCGGAGAATAAAAAGAAGTCTAGGAATGTAACAGGCATAAAAATATGATGAATAAAATATTTCATTTTGAATCGTATTTTATTCCAAGTCCATTTCAAATCGTATTTTATCAGAATAATTTGTGTCTGGGACTCTGAACTTTGATATGGCCCAAGGTCTAATCAATAAAGTGAATAATTAAAATAAATAAAATGCATATGAACAAAGACACAGAATCAAAATCACGTGATATATTAGTACCACTTTATAAAGCCTTGTTAAGGCTACTCCTGGAATACTGCATCCAGTTTTAGTCACACTACAAACAAAGATGTTGAGACTTTGGAAGAAGTGCAAAGAAGAGCAACTAAGATGATTAAGGTGCTGGAGACTAAAACATATGAAGAACAGTTTCAGGGTGTTACCCCAAAGAAGAGGGGGTTAGCCTGTTCTCGAAAGCACCCCCAAGGCAGGACAAGAAAGAATGGTTGAAAACTAATCAAGGAGAGAAACAACCTGGAATTAAGGAGAAACTCCCCAACAGTGAGGACAATTAACCAGTGGAACAACTTGCCTCCAGAAATTGTGACAACTCCATCACTGGAGGCTTTTAAGAAGAGACTGGACAGCCACTTGTCTGGGATGGTATAGGTTCTCCTCCTTGAACAAGGGGCTGGACTAGAAGACTTCCAAGGTCCCTTCCAGCTTCATTCTGATTCTGAATGTCTCCTGGTGGGGAACATCTTAGCTTCCTCCTTCCATCTGTCCATGAGTCATCTCGACCACGCATGGCCATTCCTCTCCATCCTAGCCATCTCAAACATGACCTCTTTGGAAAGAAGAGGTCACTGTCTCTCCAGATATTGGCTGATAATCCTTCCCATCCGAGAGGATTGCAAGGAGGAAGTCAAAAGGATCAATCCATTCGTGAGAAAATAGCCCTCAGGGTAACTGGGAATGTGCAACCCCTGGCCGGGATTGTGACAGTTTAATAGACCAGGTGAGCTTTTGATCGGATTCATCAAAGCCCTTTTCAACATTTCCTGCAAGGCACACCTCATGAAAGTAACACTCCGTCTCTTGCCCTTGCACAGAAATTAACATTAAAAATAACCGACACGCTCTCACAGGCAATTCCAGAGCCCAATTACCATAGCAATTACAGAGCCTGTTCTCTAAAATACGGCTAATGATCCCAGGGGAAATGAGTTTCTTTCCTCTTGTCAAATTCACTGACCTCCTCGCTCAACACTTCAACATAATGATCACATTTTTTTCCTTTTTTTTCTTTTAACCATTAGGTATTTCTCTTTGGGGGGGTGGGAAGACAGGAAGGGATGGAAGAGTACCGGGTACCTTGCAAAGGTGTTGAGAGCAGGATCCAAGAATTTATTCATTTTCCAATCATTTTCCACCACTACCACCACCCAAGAGCAAAAAAAAAAAAAAAGAGAATGATCAACCATTGCAGTGCAGAGCTTATGAGCTAATGGAAAAGCTTGTGAACATCAGGAGATAGCAGTAGCATTTATGATTTATTTATATACCGCTTCACTGTGCTGTATAGCCCTCCCTAAGTGGATTATAGAGTCAGCGTATTGCTGGTTCTGACCCAAACCTTGTTCCAAGGAAACAAACACCAAACAGAGGTAAACAGCAAAACCTTTTAATGATTCTTTACGAATGCCGATCCTTCTGGGTTAAAAGGCTGTTTCGAACTAATTGTCTCTGATAAGACTGAGCCTTGCCAAGGTTGTGCAAGGCTGCCAAGAACACTAGATAAAATTGCCAAGAAATATTTCCAACACAAAAAGTCTACAAACACAATCTAAGATAATCCGAACGTCCATAAGGCTTGAGTGCAAAAACTTCTTTGCTTCCTGCAAAGAACTCTGGTTTCTCAGCTGGCTTTTATCTCTTAAGGGAGGGGCCTTTACCTTGAAGTCTTACTCCCGAGTTGCCCATGCTGCCACAGCTGCTCTTTCCTTGGAGCAGCCCTGTGTGCACATGCACTTGGCACAGGCTCCTCGGGGACTTCTTCATCACTGCTGCCAGCCTCCACAATCTCTAAAGGCACATGCTCCCTGATGGTCCTGGCTCCATCCCTGCATCCCACACAGGCCCCTCATCTGAGTCCTCAGCCATCCACACCTGTGCTGTGTTGCCATTGAACCACAACACTTGCTCCCAACAAACTGGGTCCTTGTCTTACTGATCTCAGAAGGATGGAAGACTGAATCAATCTTGAGCCAGAGTGAACTGAACTGCCAAACTGCTGGCAGTCAGCAGTCAGCTGCAGTAGCCTACAGTACTGCATTCTAATCACTGTGCCACCGTGGCTCTAGTTGTATGTGTCAACTCTGAAGCTGGCCTGAATGAGGCCATCTTGGAGGCTTTAGTGTTGCCACAATGGTGCTGAGGGATCAGGACAGGGGAATAGAGATAGCTGGGATTTGGTAGCCAAAGCAAAATAGTTTCCCGTGAGAACCAAGGACAAGAGCCATGGTGGCGCAGTGGTTAGAGTACAGTACTGCAGGCTACTTCTGCTGATTGCCAGCAGTTGGCAGTTCAAGTCCCACCAGTTAAAGGTTGACTCAGCCTTCCATTTAAAGCCTTCTGAGGGCTTTAAAATAAGGACTCAGACTGTTGGGGGCAAGAGGCTGACTCTATAAACTGCTTAAAGTGGGCTATAAAAGCACTGTGAAGTGATATATAAATCTAAGTGCTATTGCTATTCCCACAGGTAGCTGAAAAGAGGAAGAGTGAAGTTTCCAAGCAACCAGACAACACTTTGATTGGACCATGTGACTAATTGTTTGGGAAAGAGGGAGGTAATATTTACTTTTAATTAGATGAAAACCACGGGAACCTTTAGAGTCAGTTTTCACCGGTCTGTGCCAATATGATATATCCAACAAACTTGTGATTTGAGGAACCTGCTCACCTCAGTTCTCTTTGCTATGGGTGTATTTTTTGGAGCCCTGACAGTATGTCCATGGGAAGCAAAAGACGTAGGCTGTTTCCAACCTCCTAAAAGACTTCAAAGAGACAGAGAGATAACAGAATGACAGAGTTGGAAGGAACCTTGGACGTCTCCTAATCCTGTTCTGACCTAGGCTTCCCCAACAGCATGAAACTGACACCTCGTCCCGAGAAACCCCTTTTATTTAGTTTACAGTGAATTCCTCTCCAGCAAAATCCCGGCCAGCAGTCTTTCAAGGGATTTCACTATTATAGACCTTATCAGACTTCAAGAGTTGCCAGGCCGATATCTTTCAGATGCCACACAATACTTGGCAAGAATGCAGGAACAGATCTTACCCAAATGAACTAATTGTTTCCTGCAAAACCCCACTCCCCTTTTGCTCCTCTTTTATTCCCTATGGCAGGGGCCATTCACCATCCACCTGTGGCTTTCCTCCCAAGTTGACCCTTGTTCCTTAGCTGTTCCCTTCTTCTGACAGTTCTGCACATGTGCACCCTGGGAACAGGCTCCAGCTGTTCTTCTGTCTCACTGATGTCCGAGTCTGAAAGCAGCTGATAACTGTCAGACTCCCTGGCCCCATCTCTGTCTCCAATGCAGAGCCCTTGTCAGAGCCTTCCCCAGACTCCAGGACTGGCCCATGTTTCTCCCCCCAACCTCCTCACTATCCAAATCTGCTGCCAGCTCTGCTGGCCGCTGGCGAGCCACAACAAATCCAACCCCCTCCTCAAGCAGGAGAGCCTATCCCGTTTAGGACATAGAGGGTTGTCCCCAAAGCAGTGGGTTAGAATGGGAACCTAAGAAAGAAAAGAATTCAATTATTGCCAACCTGGTTTCATTTCATTCAAGTCACATAAAAACATTTTGACAACCAGGTTTCTCTTGAAGGACATCACATATATTTCTCTTCAATCACTGGTTTCTCTTCAATCACTGGTTTAAAAAAAAAAACACCTAGCCATTGGAGAATGGTTCAACTCTGAAACTTTCTGCACCCAGGGAAGTTCAGGAATTGCCAATTATCCAGGCATAAAGGATTTATTTTAGAAATGGGGCAGTTGGGCACATTAGACATGAAACCAGCAGGAGGAACCTAAAGCTTGCCAAATTAGCTATGCAGACTGGGTCTAATGGCAATTAAAGTTCACCTGAAGAGCCCTTGATTGAATTAGCCATTGCTTTAGATCCATCTTCAAATTCTCTGATTGTAACGCAGCCTTCTTTCATCGGCATCCATAATAAGCTTTGTAAAACTGAACACCGCACTAAAAATCATCCCTAATCTGGATGTGCGACCTCAGCAATTTTCTAAAGCAACTGTGCTTAAGATGTTTTTTTTTCTTTTTTCTTTCTCCTCTCAAGCATAATCCACCATTTATTTGGAGCTTGCTTTGAAAAAGTCGAAAGTCACATTTTGGAAAGGAAAGGAAATGTTATGAAAGCAGGTGAGAAATTTCTTGTAAATTCTGCTCTTAGTTGGGACGGGAAAGACTTTTAAAAACATGGTTTATTGAACTATCCTTGGACTTGATCGAATCTATGGCAGCTTGTTCAGACAATTTCTGGCTTGGTTCTCCATTTTGTGTGTGTGTGTGTGTGTGTGTGTGTGTGTGTAGCAGATACAAATGGAGTAGAATCACAAATCATTAAGGCGAGGCTCTGGATTCAGTTATGACAACCAATCATATTTAAAATGGAGTTATTTAAACCAACAACAAACCATAGTTTCAAATGAAGGTGTGCTACTACTAAATAAACTGTTTTTTTCTCTCTCCTTGGTTTGGAGTTATAGACTATGAAAACCAAACTTAGCCATATGAGTGTGTAGACTTCAACATTGGGTTCTGTCCTATAACAGGCTTAAACTGAATTAATCTGTTTTATGGGTCCATACGTTATCTTGAGCTCTTGAGCAAACAGACCAAGTTCACTCAATGTCCTCAACACAAAAATCATGCAAAGAGGGGAAAGAAACAAACGCTCCCCATCCTAACTAACTTTCACACAACCCAAGATCACGATGTGTAAATGGCAGGGTTTTTAATCTACCCTAATTAGATGGGTTGTGAGCTGTTTGGAGGCATAGTAGTGAAGACGTTCACTCCCACTTGGAAGGTTGAGTGTTCAATCCTAGGCAGTGACTGATGTTTCGGGGCGTAAAGAGAAAATATCTGCTGTGAACTCCACATAGGCATTGGGAAGGGCATCTGGCTGGCAAATGCTCAGCTCCATCCAGGCACCCCAACTCTAGTCCAAATTAAGAGCTTATAGTCATCAAAAGGGAGTCTTATTTAGATGGTTTGTTTGATTTTTGATTTGCTTTCCTTTTTTAATTTTATTTATTTTGTCAAGCATGTATTAGATATCAGTATAAACATGATAATGAATACATGAAATGAATATGAATAAAAGGGAACATTTGGACAGGGACAGTCGGCACATTGGTGCACTTATGCACGCCCCCTTAAAGACCACTTAGGAATGGGGTGAGATCAACAGTAGACAGTCTAAGGTTAAAGTTTTTGGGGTTTGGGAAAGAAACCAGAGTCAGGTAGAGCATTCCAGGCCAAAGTCGTATTTCCTGCAGTTGAGTTTGGTACAGTTTACCCTGAATTTGTATCTATTGTGTGCTTGTATACTGTTGTGGTTGAAGCTGAAATAGTCATTGACGGGTAGGACATTACAATGGATAATTTTGTGTACGATGCTTAGGTTGGACCGAAGGCAGCGTAGTTCTAAGTTATCTAAACTTAAATTTTCAAGTCTGGTGGCGTAAGGTATTCTGTTGTGAGTGGAGGACTCCCCTTGTGAAATATCTCTGGACTTTTTCAACTGTATTAATATCCAATATGCAGTGTGGGTTCCAGACAGATGAGCTGTATTCAAAAATTGGTCTAGCAAATATATTGTATGCTCTAGTTAGTAGTACAATATTACTGGAGAAAAAGCTACGCAGGATCCTTAATGTTTAATCTGACAATGGAGAAGACCTTAGCTGTCCATGGCTGACCTGTATGGTGTACAAAGTAGGACATGAATTGTGGACTAAGCAAAGACTGAAAAGACTTTTTTTTTCAAGATGGAGATTAGAAGGTGGAGGGTTAGGGGACAGGGAGGGGGGTTGGTTGAGAAGATATTGCTTCCATGCAAAGAAATTAATATTTTAGGCACCTCAATTTTCAGGTCTTATATATAATTTACTCAGCAGGACACTCCTGCTTGGTAAGCTGAATTGTGCAGGAAAAGTCAAAACCCAAACTTATAGGAAAAGAAAAAAGAAAAGAAAAGAACCACTGCCTTGCAATTTTGTAAGAAATGCTGTTGAAAGGAAAATTGCTAGAACCACTTGTCCCTAGAATATAGCGCAGGGGGTAATTTTCTGATGGTTTCTGGGACGGGCAGTCACTTAAACTCAGGGATGCTGCATTTACCCCCAAAAACGAAGAATTGTACCATTGTGTGTAAGGGAGACTCAAGAGCATCTCTTCAAAAGCTCCCCTCTATACATGTGATAATGTCTATCTCAGCCCTGGATTGTACCAGCTTTGATTTGGTAATGCTTTCATGCTTCTCCAAGAATTGGAGAAGTCCCCAAGCTTCTAATCATAACTGACGAAAATACATTCTTTTAACTAGCTGGAATAAAATTAGTTCAAAATAAAATGTCATCTCTAGCATTTCTTAATTGCAGAAATGGTTATGGAAGAAAGAAGGAGAAAGGCGAGGAGGAGAGTGGGAGAAATAGAAGAAGGAGGGGAGGAGGAAAAAGAAGGAAGAGGAGGAAAAGGAGGAGAAGAAGGGTGAGGGGAAGGAGAAGGAAGAGAAGGGAAAAAGGAAAAGAAGATTTTTTTTCATTATACCAGAGATGGAGGAGGAGCAGGAGGAGGAGGAGGAGGAAAAAAGGAAAAGGAGAAGAAGGATTTTTTTTCATAATAGAACAGGAGGAGGAGGAAGAGAAGGGGAAGGAGAAGGAAGAGAAGAGAAAAAAAGGAAAAGGAAGGATATTTTTTCATAATACTAGGGAGGGAGGAGGATGAAGAGGAGAAGGAAGAGAAGAAAGAGAAGGAAAAGGAGAAGAAGGATTTTTTTTTCATCATAGTAGAGATGGAGGAAGAGGAGGAGGAGAAGAATAGGAGATAGTGGTTCAATGCCCATATCTTAGGAAACAAAATGGCAGGAGGTTCTTCTATGCTTTCCTGAAAACCAAACTTGTCCACAAAAAGAGGGAAGATGGTTCATCTGTGTTGATCAGGCACATATCTGAGGTCCACAGAAGTTAAGGTAGATTTTCCTTCTGGCAAACAATGGCCATTTTGTGCAGGTGTCCGTCCCATCTCCAATTCCAGATGTGCTAATTAAACTCCAAAACCTGCCAATCCCTTTCCCGTAGTCTCAGGAGCAACCACACAATGAAGTTATTGAAAATCCGTTTTTCCCCAGTCCCTGACTGAACAACATTTCCCTGGGTTCCCTTGTGAAAAAAGGAATTATAGTTGAAACCAATTTAAGCCTCGTTGGCACAAATTTGCATCTGTTTACTGTCTCCGCCATAGGTCAGAGCATAATAAGGAACACGGAAATATAAAACCTATTATTCCATCTAAAAAATATTTCTTCACAAAAAGCCAAACACTTCAGACACTGGGAAATGCAAACAATTATCTTTGAAACAATAAAGGGCACAATTTCTTTACAACAGGGTTTCATCTTCCTTCCAAAATGATGATGGCCAGCTAAGCTCTATAAAACTACACCTGCTTTCAGCAGAAAAGGCCCATTGAATTCAATAAGAATGGTTTCTAAGTAAGAGTCTTTAAGTCTCTGGAAGTAGCAACCTCTAGTACAGTTTTTCCAGGGTCACAAGCCACAGTAAGTCCTGGTTAGTGCTTGGATAGAGATCTTCTGGAATTACCAGAAGTGTAAAACAGATTGCAAAATAGAAAGAATCTCCTGAGATGGAGACTGTGACAGACCACTTCCATCAACAGTGCTTCAAATTTCTAGGTTCTATCATATCTCAAGACCTAAAATAGACTAAGACCTAAAATCTCAAGACCTAAAATAAGACCTAACAACAAAAATGCCATCAAAAAAGCACAACAAAGTATGTTCTTCCTGCACCAACTCAGAAAATTCAAACTGCCCAAGGAGCTGCTGATCCAGTTCTCCAGAGGAAGGATTGAGTCTGTCATTTGCACCTCTATAACTGTCTGGTTCGGTTCTGCAACCCAATAAGACAGACACGGACTTCAGAGAGTAATTAGGACTGCAGAAAAAACAATGGCTACCAAGCTGCCTTCCATCCAGGACCTGTACACTGCATGAGTCAAAAAGGGGGCAGTGAAAATGTCTGTAGACCCCTCACATCCTGGACATAAATTGTTTCAACTCTTACCCTCAAAACGACGCTATAGGGCACTGCACACCAGAACAACTAGACACAAGGACAATGGCAAGACTCACTGAGTGCTTAGGGCAGCACTCACTAACTAACGTCTCTCTTGGCAACAGAAATTTTGGCTCAGTTGTGGTTATAAGTCAAGGACTAACTATCCGACTTGTGTCAATGTTCTTTCTGGTCTCTTCTTATTTTCCACTTCAATGGATGGATTTTACTTGGAAAATTATATCTCAACCTTTAGCAAAACACGAAAAACAAAACTATTTTTGGTGACAGGTCTATTCCAGAAGAAATTCAAGGCCTATTTCTCAAGTGTTTATAGCCTTGCCTTGAAAACATTATCTATGCAATAGATTTCTGATTTTTTTAGTCATTTATTTTCAGATTGTGTGTGTGTGTGTGTGTCTGTCTGTCTGCTTTTTTATAATGATACTTTCAGGCTCAATTAAAGTAACAAACTCAATGCGGATGGAATGGTAGCTCCTTAAAAATATGCAGATTAGAATGTTCCAAAAAAAGCTTTGAAATAGTGTGAATTTCCCAGGTCAACTGTTAACATCAAAACAAATATGCATTCTCTTTCAAAAATCATTTCATTGCTTTGGTGATTCTGTTCCATTAAAATAGAGATGGAGCTTAATATAGCTCACAGCACAATCCTACATACGTCTCAGAATTTGAGTCTGATGATTTTCAGATTTTTCATGAGAAAGTGCCGCAAAACTTTCATATAAACTGTCACTACCTGTAATTAAAAACCGAGGCTGCTAAGGGTAATTAATCATTTGCTGGTATGAAGAGCATGGTGGTTATTTTTTCTCATTTTGGGGACCAATTTTCTTAGCTGGATTTGAGACCACTGGTTGTAATCAAGGAACTTGGATGCTTCATTTTTTTTTAAATTTTGATTTGTCAATCACTTACAAGATAATAGGTATAAGTATATACATATACTTATATAAGATAATAGGTATAAGTATGAATACATGAAATGGGTACATATAAGAAAAATAAAAGAAACAATAAGACAGGGACGGTAGACACGTTGGTGCACTTATGCACAACTCCTACAGACCTCTTAGGAAAGGGGTGAGGTCAATAGTAGACAGACTAAGGTTAAAGTTTTTGGGGTTTGGGGAAGAAACCACAGACACTGACTACTCTGTTGCTGAAGTCGTTTTTCCTGCAATCAAGTTTGGTGCGGTTAATCTTGAGCCTGTATCTATTATTTGCTCTTGTGTTGTTCTGGTTAAAGCTGAAGAATTCATTGACAGGTAGGACATTGCAATGTATGATTTTATATACCATACTTAGATCAGACTGAAGACGGCGTAATTCAAGGTTTTCTAGGTCTAGAATTTCAAGACTGGTGGCATAAGGTATTCTACAACACAAACAATTTTTCTGTCACTAAACCCACAGCTTTGCAATTTGGCTGTGTTCTTGCTCTCTCTTTTAAATTTCTCAAATGCTTAAAGAAAAATGGAAGATTATTCTAATTGGTTTGTTGCACAATCAGCCAGATGTTCAGATTGGATTTGACATTTTTTCCACCTATTGAGTCCTTTCCAAGGACCTTGGATAGGCAGATGCGGAAATATCATGATTTCTTCTTCTTCTTCTTCTTCTTCTTCTTCTTCTTCTTCTTCTTCTTCTTCTTCTTCTTCTTCTTCTTCTTCTTCTT
>BHFT01032571.1:0-35114 GCA_004320025.1 Laticauda laticaudata | reverse complement strand
TTCTTCTTCTTTTTTTTTTTTTTTCCTTCTCCTCCTCCTCCTCCTCCACCATCCCCCCCTTCAAAAAGAATCAATACAACACCTATGAAGTCAGTTGAACCTTGAGAAGGCAGAAGGGGAAAATGTTTTAAAAGAACTGAGTTCTCCTTCGCTTTCCCCAGCTTGGGTGAAAATTAAACCGACAACTCATAAGATCCATTGGATTCCAACATCAATGAGGGATCGAGAACTTTTTGAATCTTGCCTTTGGATTTTGAATAAAGGCTATCATTCAGTTTTGGGTTTTGCTTCTTTTTAGCATTCTATCGAATTTTCGTTTGCCCATTATCTCTTTGTTATTCCCCAAGGGCTGCTGGTTGTAATTAAGATCTACATTGCACCCTTTTGTGATATAATTAAACTCAGTGTTTAATTAGGAAGCCTCGCCAGGACCCAAAGAAGAGAAATCAATTTTGTATCTAATGGGCCAAGCAAAGATGAGGGAAACATACAGGAAATCTTGAAACGGCATCAAAAATTAGCTGAAAGCTTTTGATGTTTGCATGAATCAAACCTCACTGTGAAATTCTGCTTACTGAGGCTTTGCATCCCCTTTTGTATTTTGGAAGTTAATTATCAGGTTAAAAGGTGTGTTGTTGTTGTTTTTAAACTAGGACAATTTAGCTAACTTCCCAGGAATTTAGCTAAATTCCCAGCTCAGAATTAGACAGTTACAATTGTAGTAAGGAACGTTTTTTGCTTAACTCCAGGTAGACCTTGACTAACAACCATTCATTTAGTGCAGTGGTGGCTAACCAGGGGTGGGATTCTACCAGTTCTCACCTATTCGCTAGAACCGACTGTTAACATTCTAAGCAGTTCGGATAAATGGTTGTTAGAAGAAATTCCTGGCCTAATCCTGTCAGGAAGGCAGGAAGGAAACATTCTGGTGTTGCTTACAGAAACTGCCTCTCCGTTAACCTTTATTACATTCTTGGCAGGACTAGACTTCCTGTCTCAGGAACCTCTCTGGAATTTTTTTCCCTCCTTTTCCTGGTTCTTTGCTTGTGTGGAGTGACCATTCAAAGTTACAATGGCACTGACAAAAGTGAGTTATGACCCTTTTTCACACTTACGACTGTTGCAGTATCCCCACAGTCATGAGAGGCCAGGCGAGGGGACGCATGCCTTAATGTGAGTAATATTGAGTTGGCCACACCCAAACAATAACACATGCACGAGTGTGTTCTCTGCACTGCCGCACCCCTGCACATACACATGATAAACAAAAATCAGCTGTTGGGTGGGCAGTGTGCACATATATATACATATATACGCACATATATACTGCACATATATACTATATATACAAATATATACTATATTTGTGGGCAGTGCGCACAAATACTGCATATTTGCAGTACACCTTTTCTGGGCAAACGCTCACATGCTGGCAGTAATGGCTCTGCATGCCATTTGTTCACTACCATGGATTTAGTGACTGTTTGAAGTTACAACGGCACTGGAAAAGTTTTTCACGCTAACAACAAGGGGTGAGATTTCTTTCCTGATTTTTTATCCTGTTGGGCATTCATGCCTCACTTAGTAATAATATTTCTCTGCACCTCACTTCAAATGAGGATAAACATTTGTGATGGCTGCCAAATTGAGACCTACTCATTCTGGAAAGGTGGGCAGACCAAGCCATGTATGACAGGTGTTTGTTTATTTTTATTTTTTGAAAACAAAGACTGCTATCTTTTAAAGGAGGATCTTGGCTCATGAGGTTTAGGTTTTTCAAAAGACAGCATGAGGCAAATTAACGTAAAACAAAAAAAAAAGCATTGGGGGGAATTTGCAAAAGAGTAGAGTTGCATGAAAGCTATGAGTATTAGAAAGAGCTGAATGAGGAAACTTGCAATATCAACATTAAAACTGGCCATGCTTGATCTACTGTACAGCTGCTAAGGACAGCTGCTAAGTTTGGGTCTAAAGAAGACTTGAGATTTGTCTTAGTGACATTAGTAGGACCACACCTCGAATACTGCATCCAGTTTTGGTCACCATACTACGGTATAAAAAGATGTTGAGACTCTAAGAAAGACTGACTCTCCACAGATTCTGTTTTGCCATGGGGAATATTATAAAGGCATGAAAAATCAGGGGCATCCCTTGGCACTTGTCAATGGAATTCAAGAGGGGTTGGACTTAGAGCATTTGTGGGAATGTAAGGACTCCAGGTTGATTCCTCTCTTGACTCCAACTCTAGGCTCTGCCACTCTTGGGAATCATGTGGGAATCAGCTTGGGAGACAGAAGGAAAAGCTGCAGCCAAGGCAATGATTAGATAAAAAGCACCTTAGCCAACAGAAGTAACACGGGGCTGTTTAGAAGGAACCATCCATAATCCAAGAAACCAACCATGCCCTTGTAAATAGAAATAGGAATGAAAAAGAACAAAATAAAGGCAGAAAACAGTATGAAACAAATGAGAAAAACAAGAATCTTAACAATGTCATACAGATGATAGTTTTTCAGTATATTTGTATATTCGTATGCTAGAAATTATAATTTCCCGGTCTATAATTCATTCTACTTTTAGGATCCATGCATAACAAGTATAGGAAAAAGAGTAATTTTCTCCAGTGGTTGGTCATGTAGAGAACTTACTTACTTTTTGGGTCTATAGTCTGGAATAGATCTGTCCAAGGAAATCCGATCGCTCAGTTGCGCATTGTAACCATATTCTTCATATTTTATTTCAGATTCATGGCTGTCGTCTCTCAGTGTGGCAGCCATTCCTCCTTGGCCCAAACCTCCTGGCCCTTCAACTAATCCCATTGGCTTGGCTAGACCTGGGAAGAAAAAGAAGGAAATACAGGTGCACTCAGTTTGGAAAATCAGGGGAGTGGGTCAGAGATATAGTGTTAAGTGCAGGGTAAGTCAGGAAGCCCAGGCAGTTCACATGGACACTTATGGTTTCTTGCAAGCTTAAGCTCTCTACAAGAATCTGAATTACTAATGGCCAAAGCAAACTGGGGGTAGAGAAAAATCAGTGCAATTCAAGATGGGCTGGACTTAGATCCCTTGTAGATGCAAAGGGACTCGAGACTGATGATACGCTTGATTCCCCCCTCCCTGGGCCCATCCTAGTCATCTCCTACATGGATGGATGGATGGATGGATGGATGGATGGATGGATAGATAGATAGACAGATGATAGGTAGGTAGCTAGGTAGGTAGATAGACAAACAGACAGTCAAGAACTTGAAATCAGAGCCCAGTCAATTTAAATGAATATATAGATTTATTGTATGCTAACACTCTCTACAAGAATCAGAGCTACTAACGATCAAAGTGAATTGGTGGTAGATAAGAGTCAATTAAAATTCTTGGTGGGTTCACTTAGATCTCTTATAGGCATGAAGGAACTCGAGACTGATGATGTATTTGACCCTTCCCTTGGGCTCAGCTTGGTCATCTCCTACACATAGATAGTCCAATTGGAGCCCCCACCACTTCCTTTCTGTTGTCCCATCCCAGGAGAAACTTCATGTAAACCAAAACTGCAAACATATCTGGCTGGAAATCAATTTCACTCCATAGATGGATAAAAATGTCAAATTCAGTCTTAATATCTGTCTGACTGTGCAACGAACCATAATAAAGACACTCTCTCTCTTTTGTGGATCTTAGAACTGCTAATTGAACAAATCAAGGTTTTTTGTCATTGTAGGAAGAAACATGGTGTCCAATGCCCATCACTCCTAAGTCTATAGAGATTGTCAGTCATCCAGGTCATGGTTGTCCCAAAGATGCTTTTCCAAGAGGCAATTGGACTTTCTTGTTTTTCTTTGAAGATGTTGTGGAGAAGCTTCTTGGATGAGACGCAAGATGTCTTCAAGGAAAAACAAAGGAAGTCCAGTTACGTCTTGGTTGGGAACTCCTAAGTATTAATAATTGCTTACTTCGTGACATCAATCTTCACACAAATACAGAAATCCTCCCCAGGTTCCCCAACTAGATCCTGGAATGCATAAAGAGGGAGAGACCTTGGGGGACAGGATAGCAGTGGTCCAATATTTGAGGGGCTGCCACAGAGAGGAAGTAGTCAAGCTATTCTCCAAGGCACCTGAATAAGGCCAGACAAGGAATAATGGATGGAAACCGAACAAGGAGAGATTCAACCTGGAAATAAGGAGGAATTTTCTTGACAGTGAAAACAATCAGCCAATGGAACAGAAGTTGCTCTCAGAAGTTGTGGGAGCTTCATCACTGGAGGCTTTCAAGAAGAGACTTGACTGCCCTCTGCCAGTAATGGTGTAGGGCCTCCTGCTTGGATGGGTTTGGACTAGATCAGTGGTTCTTAACCTGGATGATATTGCCCCCAGGGGGTGATTTCATTTTCAGGGGGGCAATGGAATGAAAAGGGCGGCACACGGGGCGAAGGAATGGAAGGGGGGTGATATGGGCGATGGAGCGAGAAGTTTTGAGACTTTTTTCATACAGTGAACCTCGTATATCTGTCATACAAAAACATCAGATCGCTCGCTATTAGTGGATTGAACTGTTTTAAAATGTTCCTCCAGCTAGCCTTCAGTACAGAACGCCAGACATGTGAATACGCATCACTCATCTTCATGCATGTTGTGTGCAGCAGCCTCTATCACTCTATCTACCCTTTAAATTTGTCACTCTGATTTTTGTTGGTTTCCTTCTTAAAATTTTCCTTTGTGTCTTTTTAACCCTTTTTACAGTTGCATGAACATATATTTTCCTCCAATCTTAATTTAGTTTCAGAGTTTTTCGTCTTGAAATTCTTAGTTCCTGCATTGCGGTTTGTTCTTATGCCCTTTTATTATTTCTTTTTGTTGCGTCTTAAAATTCACTTGTAATTAAATCATTAAATGTTACTGATTTTTTCGGGCATTTCATTTTCTTGCAATTGAATTTTATTTTCAATGGTCGTTGCATTTAAGTGTCTTGAATAAATAAGATAATAATGAAATGCATGTGTCACGAAGTTTGGGAGTAAAGTGATGGGTGGCATCTGAATTTTTCACACAGTTGAGATATGGGGAAAAGACTGGAAATTAATTATTTGCATCGATATGTCCTGATGACGATTTTAAAGAAAACAAGAAATGTGTTTACATACATTGAAGAATTATTTCCCTGTGTTGTGATTGAGAGGGTTATGTTGGGGGAGGGGGCAATGATAACCTCCTCAATGGCTCAAGGGGGCGATTCTTTCAAAAAGGTTAAGAACCACTGGACTGGTTGACTTAGAATAGAATTCTTATTGTGCCAAATGTGATGGACACACAAGGAATTTGTCTTTCGTGCATGTGCTCTCAGTGTACATAAGAAAAAATAAAATACATTCATCAAGAATCATAAGATACAAAACTTAGTGATAGTCATAGGTTACCATAAGCAATCAAATCTACATAGGTTACTAATACGCAATCAAAACTTACTAGAAAACAAGTTAAAACAATATAAATTGTAGATACAAGCAACAAGGTTATAGTTATAAGTGGGAAGAAATAGGTAATAGGAAGGATGAGAAGAATAATAGTAATACAATCTTACTAAGTATTTTCATAGTGATGTGGGAGTTAGTTGTTTAGCAGAGTGATGGCATCCAGGGAAAACTCCCCTTATGTCTATGTTGTCTGCAGGGCTCTATAGTGTATTTTGAGGATAGGGATTGAACAGTTCATATCCAGGATGTGAGGGGTCTGTAGATATTTTCACAGCCCTCTTTTTTGACTCGTGCAGAAAACAGGTCCTGATTTAAGGCAGGTAGGTAGCCATTGTTCTAATTATCCATTGAAGTCTGTGTCTGTCTTGTTTGGTTGCAGAGCCAAACCAGACAGTGATGGAGGTGCAGATGACAGACTCCATCATTCCTCTGTAGAATTGAATCAGCAGCTCTTTGGGCAGTTTGAGTTTTTTGAGTTGGTGCAGGAAAAACATTCTTTGTTGTGCTTTTTTATTACATTTCTGACATCAGGTGTCCATTTAGTCCTGAGGTATGAAAAAACCTAGAAACTTGAAGGTCTCTACTGTTGATACTGTGTTGTCTAGTATTGTAAGAGGTGGTAGTATTGAGGGTTTCTCCTAAAATCTACCACCATTTCTACGATTTTGACTGTTATTTAGTTTCAACATTGTTCTTTCTCACCACAAGGCTAGTTGTTCAACCTCCTGTCAGATTCATCATTGTCTCAAATTGTAATTGTCTCTTATAAAGTCCCTTCCAACTCTCTTAATCTATGGTAACTATAATGGCTTTCAGATTTTGAACCCTGCTTGCTGATCTATCTGATCTCACAAGAGAATCCAGAGACATTCACGAAAAGCTTGTCGATAGGTTTGTGCTTCAGTCTTCTTGTACCCCAGCAGTGCTGGTAGACACAATAGCATTGCTTAGCTCTTCTGTCTCCCAGGACATAAAATTCATTACTATTTTTTAATTGGAAGTGATACTACATTTATGTGTACAGATCTCCAATATCAAAATGTAATTGCTTTTAAGCAATCCTCGTTTGAAGCATGCTTCCCCTGGAGAGGAGTCTAATTACAAGAGATAATTTGAAAGAAGATAAACAAATAACAGAAGATCACCAAGGTCAACAATGGATCCACGCAAAAGGTGCTAGAAGTAGGTTTCGCAGCACCGGCAACCATAGATTTGATTAAATATTATCCACCAATCATAACTGGCCATTCGAAGTGAAGATTTTTTGAGGGTGGGCCAATAATCTGGATTGGCCATATTAAGGGAATGGAGGGGTAACTTTGGGAGATAGAAGTATTGTGATGATGGAGACATTGTGTGAGCTCCCCAAACTTCAAGTGAAATGGAGGATATTGTCCCAGGGTCCAAGATTCAACTGCCCATCTAGATGACTTTGGGATCCTTAGTGCTGTCTGAGCTTGGTTATTTTCTCGCAGATGTTTCGCTACCCAACTAGGAAACATCATCAGTGTTGGAAAGGAGTGGCATTTGCTCTCTTTCAATACCATGATAAACAGAAGACCAAAAATGCCCAATCAAGGAACGACCAACTCAGACAAACAATCAAAGATTAAACAACAGTCTAATCAAGGAGCCACCAAATACTCCTTATCAACATGGGAAGCCGCTTGTATATAAAAGGAGAGCAAACCCCACTCCCTTTAAAACTGATGGTGTTACCTAGCTGGGTAATGAAATGTCTCCAAGAAAATGACCAAGCTCAGAGAGTACCAAGTCCTTCTCCTTCTTCTTCTACTCTCCACACACTCCACTTCCTTCTAATACTGATGATATTACCTAGTTGGGTGATGAAACATCTGCAAGAAAATGACCAAGTTCAGAAGAACAAGGACCCAACAGTTTAAATCTGAGCTACAAATATTTTTTTATAACGGTATAAGATAACTTTTCTGTATGGAACAGGAAGATGAATCTGAAAATTGGAAAGATTTGGGATGTGTCATCCATCCATCAGATGATTCACAAGACACCCCAGTGACACACTAGACAACTAACTAACTGGACAACTTAACATACGTTGATCATACGTTGATTGGCTAGTCTAGTAAAAGAAGGACCAGGGGAGACATGATAGCAGTCTTCCAATATTTAAGGGGCTGCCATAGAGAGGAGGGGGTCAATCTATTTTCTAAAGCACCTGTAGGCCAGACAAAGAATAATGGATGGAAACTGAACAAGGAGAGATTCAACCCAGAAATAAGGAGGAACTTTCTGACAGTGAGAACAATCAACCAATGGAACAGCTTGCCCTTAGAAGTTGTGGGAGCTTCATCACTTGAGACTTTCAAGAAAAGCCTGGACTGCCATCTGTCAGAAACGGTATAGGGTCTCCCGAATGGGTGGGGGGAGTTGGACTAGATGACCTACAAGGTCCCTTCCAACTCTGATTATCTGTTAACCTGGAAAGAACTCAAAATCTCACCAACATTCAGTCCAAAGCTCAGGTAGCTTTCCAATTGACCCTTGAAAAATGTCTTAGCTAGGTCTATTACCAAGATCATTGTGGTGGTAGCAGTATCTTGGTTTGACTATATGAGATCCATTCCTTTGATCTATCTCTTTCTCATAATGTTCACATTATGCACAATCACATCCCCGCTTTGTTCCTGTCTCTTTTTTTAAGCTAAAAAGGATCACTGCTTTTTCATTATTATTTTTCTACTTAGATGGGTGTTTTCTTTTTCACTTTCCCGAAAGGTAAAAATCCTCACATGTCTTCCACTCTTGAATGCTTGCATCATCAAGAAATGCTTCCTCCTAGGTGGGTGAGACCTCCCATTTCACATGTTTATGATCTCTTTGTCCCCTTCGATCTGCAATACCCATGTTGTGAAGAACCAGAGAAGGTTCTACATGTGTCGAATACATTCACACTGTCTCCTTCTCCCTTTCTCCCCCCTCCTCTCATTTTAAGACTCCCACCTCAAGATATGAATCAGAAGTGTGGAATATTTATAACCAAGAGTCCTCAGCAGATTTGGGAGGGCAAAGATGCAGGCTGGAAACTCCTGGGATGAAAGATGACCCGAAGAACAAAGAGAGAGAGAGAAGAGAACTAATGCTATGGTACCCGAAGTGCTCCTAGGCAACCGCATCAATCATGTTTCTTTCTTCCCTAACCTTGCCACTCAAGAAACTAAGGACTCTTCTTGCCATTGGACTATTTGCTCCCTGACTGGAGAGCCCAAAGGCATTTTGCTTCTCATCCAAGAAGCTTCTTTAGTTCTGGAGAACTGAAGAAGCTTCTTGAACGAGAAGTGAAACCTCTTCAAGCAAAAACAAAGGAAGTCCAGTTGCCTTTTGAACAAGCACCTTTGGGGCAATGGTGACCTTTCCATGGACATCTGACTGGAGATGTTCCTCAGGATGACATGAAGGAACCATCAACCATTTTGAAGAGCCTCACCAATAAGGAGTGATGGGAAACTTCCAGCAAGGCAGGGGAGGAGGAGTCAAGCAGGGAAATAGCCGTGAGTCCTTCCAGGAAACCATATCTGTTTGCTACCAAGGAAAGGCAAGGAGTCTGAGGAGATTCTTGTAACATAGGCAGAAAGCAATAAAGTTGCTAATTGGATGCTTCACGAGTGGATCTGGTGTCTTATGCTGAATGAGGAGGCACAATTCGTGTCTAGGTCCAAACTCACCTTTCATCTAAATGCAGATATTCCTTAACTTCCAACCATTTATTTAGTGACCATTCAAGGTTAAAAAGGCATGGAACAAAGTGGCTTGAAACCAATCCTCACACTTATGACCACCATAGCATTCCCATGGTCATGTGATCAAAACTGGCAACCGGCATCTCTTGACAACAGTTGCAGTATCCTCGGGTCACATGGCTGCCATTTGTTACCTTCCCAGCCGACTTCCAAGATGTTAAAAGCTGTGGTTAGAATGCAGTACTGCAGGCTAACTCACTGCTGACTTCAGGAGTTCGATCCTGACCAGGTCAAGGGCGACTCAGCATTCCATCCTTCCGAGGTGGGTAAAATGAGGAGTGTTGGAGACAAGAGGCTCACTCTGTAAATCACTTAGAGAGGGCTGTAAAGCACTGTGAAATGGCACATGAGTCTAAGTGCTATTGCTATTGCTCTTCCTTTTCTCTTTCCTTCCTTCCTCCCTCCCTTCCATGGTGTGCAATATTGCCATCTAATTGTGCCGACTGACAACAGTTTGATTCTGACTAGCTCAAGGTTGACTCAGCCTTTCATCCATCCCAGATGGGCAAAATGAGGACCCAGATTGTTGGGGACAAGAGGCTGATTCTGTAAACCACTTAGAGAGGGCTGTATAGCACTGTGAAGCTGTATATAAGTCTAAGTGCTATTGCTATTTCTTTGCTCTTCCTTTTCTCCTTCCTTCCTTCCTTCCTTTCTGTTAGAATGCAGTATTGCAGGCTGACTCTGTCAGCAATTCGATCCTGACTAGCTCAGGTTCAGCCTTCCATTCTTCTGATGTTGGTAAAATGAGGACCCAGATTATTGGGGGCAATAGGCTGACACTGTAAACCGCTTAGAGAGGGCTGTATAGACTGTGAAGCAGTATATAAGTCTAAGTACTATTGCTATGTCAATGGGGGAAGATGGATCTGCTTAATGACTGCATAATTCATTTAACAATTGCAGGGATTCGCTTAGCAATGGTCACATACAAAAAACTTAAAATCAGGCCCAGTTCACTTAACAGATGTTTCCTTAGCAATGGAAATTCTGGCCCCAGTTGTGGTTGTACATCAAGAACTACCCAGCTTTGGCTCCAGAGCCAGACAATGCTGGTTAGATGTTAAACTGCAATCTATAATCACCTCTTCCAATCAGACCAGAAGCCAACAACGTGCTCTGCGATTTCTTTTTCATTCTTTTTCAATAATGACAATCTTCTGTCTCCATCTCTGCCTTTTTCAATGCAGATGTGTTTTTTCTTAATCACCAGTGATTGTCTTTTCATTTCACTAGCAATCACTCAGTGTCCTGATTTCCCCAAACAAGCTCTATATTTAACGCTTGCAGGCTTGTTGAGATCAAAGGAAACATATCTGGGTGCCTTGGAGAGTTTTGCTAGAAATTTTGAGAAAGGACGTCCCTCTCTTTCTTCCTTCGCTCTTCTTCCTTCCCCTTTCCACCCTTCCATTTCACCTTCCTTCATCTTTCTTCTCATATCTTCTTTGCACCCACTTTACCAGCCTTATCTGCACATCTGCAAGTTTAGGGGTGGCCTGCCTCTGGCTATGCTTCATTGTTCTGAATGTGGTTGTTATTATTGTCATTTAAGATTATGATTTAATTTGTGTGAGAGAGAACAGCAGGAGAGGGTGTGCTCAAGCAGGCTGCAGGAAAGGAAAGATCTCAATTTGATTCTGCAGGCCTGAATTTTAAAAATAAGTCACTTTCTGGCTCTTAAAGGCCAGCTTAAGAGTTCGGGCCATGAAGAAAGTTGTTTTGGATTGCAACCAGGGGTGGGATTGTACCAGTTTGCACCTTTTCTTTAGAACCGATTGTTTACATTCTAAGCAGTTTGGAGAACCGGTTGTTAGAAGAAATTCCTGGCTTAATCCTGTAAGGAAGGCAGGAAGGAAACATTCTGGTGTTGCTGGAAGAAATTGCCTCTCCATTAACCCTTATTACATTCTTGGCAGGACTAGACTTCCTGTCTCAGGAACCTCTCTGGAGCTTTTTTCCCCTCCTTTGCTGGTACTTTGCTTGTGTGGAGTCACCATTCAAAGTTACAATGGCACTGAAAAAAGTGACTTATGACCATTTTCACACTTACGACTGTTGCAGCATCCCCACAGTCATGAGAGGCCAGGTGAGGAGACGCATGCCTCAATGTGAGTGATATTGAGTTGGCCACGCCCAACCAATAACATGACCACCAAGCCATGTCCACCCAATCACATAACCACCAAGCCACACCCACCAATTAAGCCATGTCCACAGAACCGGTTGTTCAACATTTTGAATCCCACCCCTAATTGCAACAGCTTAGCCCTGCTCTCAGCGGTCAACTGCTGGGGGTTCGCAAGGGTTTGGGAAAGCCCCCTAGCTAAGATTCTGTGCAGTTTGGAGAATCCCCAAATCCCACTCCTGCCTGGCCCCACTCACCCCTCCCAGAAGTCCCCATGCAGCCTGTTTTGGATGCAGGTAAATGCAGGACATGCATGGAGGACATGCATGGAGATAAACAGGCCTCCTGGAAGTTTAGGAAGCCAGAAATGGGCCTCTCCGGAGCCTGGGGAGGCCATTTTCACCCTCCTGGACACTTAAGAAAAGCCCCCGGACCTGGGAAGGGCAAAAACGCCCCCTCCTCCTGTCGTGGTGCAAGAGGCTGACTAGACCACGCCTACCGTGGCCACCCAGCAACCGGGCAGAGAACCCTTTGCTAAAATTTCTGAAGCCCACCCTGCCTGCTCTCCAAATATTCTGCGACCATAATGTTGGAGAAATTAGCCGTGCTGGCAAAGGATTTTGCAAATAACACTACCTTAGTGTTAGGAGAGGTTATGAGATCAGCGAAGGCTCCACTTCCAGAATTGTGGAGTCTATTATTTACCCCCAACATCATGATTTCTGCTTTGCAGAGGAAGATAGAGGCCTGGTCCCCTCAGCTCCTTTCTGCCTTTGAATGTCCACATTAGCATGAAAAGTCAGCCTTGCCCCAAGTCCGTGAAGGAAATAACCACCAAGCCCAACGCTGCTGACTGTTTCAGAATTAAAGCATATTGCAAGAATTAAAGCGTGTGCATGCATGCACACACACACACACACAGAGAGAGAGAGAGAGAGAGAGAGAGAGAGAGAGAGAGAGAGAGAGAGAGAGAGAGAGAGAGAGGGAGGCATGTACATCTACCAGCTGTAGATCGAATAGCCTTACACCCGAGCTCTTATAAATGGGAAAAGGTTAATCCTCAGTTCTTCTGACCCCTTATGGTGTCTGCAGACAGCAGTCCTGCTGCCCAGTAATGGGTTTAATAGACTTTGCATAGATACATGAGACAGAAAGGAGATGGGATGGAGGGATGGAGGGAGGAAGATAAGATACAAGATAGATAGATAGATAGATAGATAGATAGATAGATAGATAGATAGATAGATAGATAGATAGATAGATAGATGATAGGTGATAGATGATGGATGGATGGATAGAAGATAGGTGATATGGTAGATAGGTGATAGATTATGGATGGTGGATAGATGATAGCTAGATAGGTGATAGATGGATGGATGGATGGATAGATGGATGGATGGATGATAAATAGATTTTAGATAGATTGATTGATAGATGTTAGATAGACAAACAGAAAGGTAGACAGACAGACAGGTAGATAGATAGATCATGATAAGAGAAAGACAGAACAAGAAAGGGTTCATGCACACAAGGAAAACCAAGAGGGTAAAACTTGCTGAATTGGAAAGCAGCTGATGATCATTCATTCCAGCTGCATTTTCCTCAGGTTTCTATTTCTTATGCATTTGTTTTCCTTGCTCCTCAGATAAACATTCTATCTGTTGTTAAACCCGGCTAGTCGTGATGCCTGAAAGAATCGGAACACAATTTCAGCTAGAGTACAAATCAATCCAGCTTGCTGGAAAGTGCACATGCTATTACTCGGAGGCAAAAAATACGTCAGAGGTTCATCTGGTCTAAAAAGGGTCTAATTAGCAGTCTTGCGTTGTGTATTAGTGGCAGGTTGTAAGGCAACAAATCAGAGAAGACGCCTGATGATACCATAGACAGTCGAGATCATTGAAGAAATTGAGCCAGAGTTCTGACTCAAGGTACAAAATGGTCATACTTAAATTATTCTACTTTGGATGCATTATGTTAAGACACGTGGTGGCGCAGAGGTTAGAATGCAGTATTGCAGATTGACTCACTGCTCACGCCAGCAGTTCGATCCTGACCAGCTCAAGGTTGACTTGGCCTTGCATCCTTCCAAAGTCAATAAAATGAGGACCTGGATGGTTGGGGGAAACAAGCTGACTCTAAACCGTTTAAAGAGGGCTGGAAAGCATTGTGAAGTGGTATATAAGTCTATTGCTCTTCCTTTTCTCCTTCCTTCTTTCTTTCCTTCCTTCTTTCCTTCCTTCCTTCCTTCCTTCCCTTCCTCCCTCCCTCCTTTCCTTCCTTCCTTCTTTCCTTCCCTCCTTCCCTCCCTTCCTTCCTTCCTTCCTTCCTTCCTTCCTTCCTACCTACACAGTGGTTAGAATGCAGTATTGCAGGCAAAGTCTGCCCACTGCCAGCAGTTCAATCCTGACCGTCTCAAAGTTGACTCATCCTTCCATCCTTCCGAGGTCAATAAAATGAGGACCCAGATGGTTGGGGCAACATGGTGACTCTGTAAATTGCTTAAACAGGGATATAAAATGCAGTGAAGTGGTATATAAGACTAAATGCTGTTGCTATTGCTATTGTCCTTCCTTCCTTCCTTCCTTCCTTCCTTCCTTCCTTCCTTCCTTCCTTCCTTCCTTCCTCTATCCATCCATCCATCCATCCATCCATCCATCGCATGCAGTGATTACAATGCAACATTGCAGAATAATTCTGTCCACTACCAGCAGTTCGATCCTGACCGGCTCAAGGTTGACTCAGCCTTCCCTCCTTCCGAGGTGGGTAAAATGAGGACCCAGCTTGTTGGGGGCAAGAGGCTGACCCTGTAAACTGCTTAGAGAGGGGCTGTAAAAGCACTGTGAAGCGGGATATAAGTCTAAGGGTTATGGATCTTGCTCTGTATGTATAGCTATCTCTACTGCTATGTCACCCAACCGATGCTAGAAGGATGGAAGGAAAGAGACGAAGGGAACAACCAGGAACAAAATGTATGAACACTGTTATAATGTTGATGGATGCACTGTTGGAAGATCTAAAGGACCAGGTGAGCGCAGAGCATCACGAAGAAAATCAACCTATGTGGGTGCCAGCAGTCAAGATCGATCCTTGACTTACAACAGTTTGTTTAGTGACCAAGTTCCAAGTTGCAACGGCATTGAAAAAAGTGACTGACGACTTACATTTTTCCAATGTACGACCTTTTGCAATATCCCTGTGGTCACAGAATCAAAATTCAGGTGCATGGCAACTGACTCAAGAGTCCCGGGATTGTGCGATCCTGTTTTGCAAACTTCCAAGCCCACGGAGGAAGCTAGATTCATTCAACAACCGTGAGACTAGTTTAACAGCTGCAAGGATTAGTGTCACCGCTGGGATTAAAAAAAGGAAAAAAAAGTTGCAAAATGGGGCAAAACGTACTTAGGAAATATTTCACTGAAGCACCTAAATCTGGGGGCTCAATTGCGATCATAAGTCAAGGACTACCTCCAGTTACCCAGTCAATGACTCAGCCAGGCAACAAAAAGATTCAGCACTCTGAAAAGGGCTTAAATGTTGGGAAAAGTGAAAAGAAAGAAGAGAAAAGAATGACCAGCAAAATGGACATATTTAGTTACAGTGGGGATGAGTTGATATCGTTAAAAGTTTTTTATTAACAGAGTTGGAAGGGACCTTGTAGGTCATCTAGTCCAACCCCTTACCCAAGCAGGAGACCCTACATCATTTCTGACAGATGGCAGCCCAGTCTCTTTTTAAAAGCCTCCAGAGATGAAGCTCCCACAATTTCCAAAGGCAACTTCTGTTCCATTGGTTGATTGTTCCCACTGTCAGAAAATTTCTCCTTATTTCCAGGTTGAATCTCTCCTTGATCAGTTTCCATCCATAATTCCTTGTCTGGCCTTCGGGTGCTTTGAAGAATAGCTTGACCCCCTTCCTCTCTGTGGCAGCCCCCCAAATATTGGAAGATGCTCTCCTGTCTCCCCGGGTCCTTCTCTTCCCTAGACTAGCCAGGCCCAGTTCCTGCAACCGTTCATCATATCTTTCAGTCTCCAGTCCCCTAATCATCCTGGTTGCTCTTCTCTGCACTTTTTCTAGAGTCTCAACATCTTTTCACATCTACCTTTTGAAAGAACACGTCAGAAACCAATCTTCAAAGAGAAAAATCTATCTATGTGGTCACCACGTATTGAAAACAGCTTGATTGCATGTAATCAATTATTTTTCCAAAATGCAATAAAACAATTACTTGGAAGAAAACAGTACTTTTCTCCTACTGCTAAACTGATTGAAACATTAATAAGGAGGCTCGGACATTTAATAAAACTCAATCTTCAGTGAGATGACTAAAGGCATACAAAATAGGAATTGAGCGGTTTTAGATCAATTCATGCCTTCCCTGTTATTAATTTCCCTCTTCGTTGTTCCTATGCTGAGCCATTTTCACAGGATAACCTAGAAACATTGGGGATTGCCATCCCATATATTTGGAGAGTTCATTTGGAACCTGCTCCAGATAAGGAAAAGATATAACCTTGGTAAATATTATGACTAGTATGTTGAATATCACTATGAAAACATTGTAGAATTAATACATGGAACATTACTATGTTAGATATTGCAGGATCAATATTAATCTAATAAAGGATGTTGTAATTTTGATTATTGTTTAACAAAGATATTTGAACCGGGGTGGGATTCAAATGTCTTAACAACCGGTTCTGTGGGCAAGGTCTAATTTGTGGGTGTGACTTGGTGGTCATTTGACTGGGTGGGCATGGCTTGCTGACTGGGCTTGGTGGTCACATACTGGCTGGGCGTGGCTTGTATTGTAATATTGTAAATATTTATGTAAATATTTAATTTTTTATTTTAAAAAAGAGCAACTTATACCCAAAATCAGGCAAAGCAGGCAGGCAGATTGAGTTGCTCACAGAATCACAGATTCATTTGGAGATCTACCTTTCTGCAATCTATTGCCTGAGTGTGTCACAGAAAATTTGCTTGCAAGCAAACTGATAAAATTAACTCACAATACACCATTTATGTAAATATTGAAATCTTTATTTTAAAAAAGAGCAACTTTTACCCAAAATCAGGCAAAGCAGGGAGGCAGATTGAGTTCCTCACAGAATCACAGATTCACTTAGAGATCTACGATTCTGCAATCTACGATCTGAGTCTGCACTGAAATATAGACGTTTCAGTCCTAAGGAAGGTTCAGTTCTGTTTTTAGATTAGCTAAAAAGCAAGAAATGCAATGATGTCCTGCTTTGTAGCTAATCTAAATCTCCCAGCACAGCAGAACAGCTGATGATCAAGAAGAAGAAAAAGGAAAAATAGCAACTTAGCAGGCAAGCTTGCCAGGTAAGGAGACAGTGGACGAGGAGGGACAGGTGTGCAACATTTGAAAATCCTCTTCTTTCCTGCTATAAATATAAATATACATATATATATAAATATACATTTATATATACATATAAATAACCTCAGAAAACAAATATACATATATATATATTTGTTTTTTTTAAGTTTTCACGGGTATTTAGATGTATGCTGTTCAGCTTCCTTCGGGTATTATCCCACGTCATTGTAGTTGTGCTTTTAAAGTTGTAGCAACGTTTCAGCAGAATCTCATCTGCCATCATCAGGCTTCTGTATTGAGTTTGTATGAACTGAGTGTAATGTTGCTACAACTTTAAAAGCACTACAATGACGTGGGATAATACCCGAAGGAAGCTGAACAGCACACACACACACACACACACACACACACACACATATATAAAGGAAAGAAAGAAAACGAGATACCCTTACAAATGGGTTATGCAATTCCTTCTCAACTGGCTTTATTTTATTTTTTTCAAGTCACTCTTCTTGATTCAGCCTCTTTGGGAAAGAACACACTGGTTCATTCAGCGCACTGAGCCAGCTGGAATATGAATTAGTATAATAAAAATACATCTTTATTTATAAAAGCACAATGCCCCACAGGCATCGGAGAGTGGTGCAAACAATAACAAATGAAATCCATTTTGGAAAGGGCAGCGCAGACTTTTCATAAGCCAAATGTATAAAACAGCAGAAGGGAACTTGGCGAAAACAAGCAATTAACCCCACCAACTTGCTAAAAAGCCTTTGCGCAGCCTAAGAAAAGGCAAGAACAATTTTTGGGTGGGGGGGTGGGGGAGTGGGAGTCTGTGATTGACTGTATATTTCTTTAGCTTAAGAATGAAATGAAATTAGAACAGAACAGAACAACAGATTGGAAGGGACCTTGGAGGCCTTCTAGTCCAACCCCTCTTCTCTTCTCTTCTCTTCTCTTCTCTTCTCTTCTCTTCTCTTCTCTTCTCTTCTCTTCTCTCTCTTCTCTCCTCTCCTTTCCCCTCCCCTCCATTCCATTCCATTCCATTTTATGCTTCTTTTTCCTTCCTCTTCCTCCTCCTCCTATTCTATTCTATTCCATTCTTCTCCTTCTTCCTTTCTCTTCCTCCTCCTCCTCCTCCTCTTCTGTTCCATTCCATTCCAGACAGATGGCTGTTCAGTCTTTTCTTAATAACCTCCAGTGATGAAGCACACATACTTTTGAAGGCAAAGATGTTCCACTGGTTAATTGTCCTCCCCGTTAGGAAGTTTCTTCCTTAATTCCAGGTTGCTTCTTGCCTGGATTAGTTTCCATCTGTTGCTTCTTGTCCTGCCTTCAGGTGCCTTGGAGAAGAGGTTGACCCCCACTTCTTTTGTGGTAACCCCTTAAATACTATAATACTACTATCATGTCAATAAAACACAGCCAATGATGTCCTTGGGGATGAAAATTTCAAACTGAGGCAGAGAATGACTGCTAAGTCTTAAAAGTTTTAAAATTTATCTTTGCGGATTGTGCAAGCTGAAAAGTCAGGGCTATGCTCAATAAATGGTTAGTACAATGCACGAACAAAGGCAATGCAATACATCTTTTAAGAAACAGCTCATTATCTGGTGTTCTCCTTCTCCCCTTTTCTCACAGCCATGGGAAATTTGATATATAATATATATAACCAGCATTATGAGATACACTTGCTAAGTGATAGATAGATCCAAGATAATGTAAATTCAAATGAGAAATAATCAAGATAAAGCAAGACACACTTTCAAAAGCCAACATGAAAGGAGAAAGCAGAAGGCTGATTCCAAGTGACGCTAAAATTGAAACCAGCTAAAGAAAACCTATGGCAAATAAAACAAAAAGAATTAAGAAACCAATCGTAACAAATGTGATTTGTTTTGGAAAGAACTCAAAGGTGTCAGCTTGGTCCTACAGCAGTGGTGGTGATGCAGCAGAATGGGATGGCTGGAAAGTCAAGTATGTCCATCAGCCTGTTCCATTAGATTCAGCAGGGAAGGGATGGACATTGGAGTGAATTCCTGGGCTGGACTATCTGGTGAGATTGGCAATAAGTGAGTCATCTTTCACCATCCAAAAATAACTGTGGTGGAAGCCATCACAGCCAACACAGTCACTGAGCAAAATGTTTCATTAAAATTTCTCTTTAGGCTTAGTTATGTGCATTTTCAAACTTACAGATGAATGGAAAGATAGACAGACAGACTGACTGACAAACAGACAGATAGATTGGATGGATGATAGATAGATAGATAGATAGATAGATAGATAGATAGATAGATAGATAGATAGATGGATGGATGGATGGATGGATGGATGGATGGATGGATGGATGGATGGATGGATAGATAGATAGATAGATAGATAGATAGATAGATAGATAGATAGACAGACAGACAGACAGACAGATAGACAGAGGGATGGATGGATGGATGATACATAGACAGAAAGACAGATGATAGATTAGATACATAGATATAGATTGATGGACAGACAGAGAGAGAGATGGCTGGCTGGCTGGCTGGCTGGCTGACTGATACATAGAGCAATAGACATACAGAAAGACAGATTAAAACTGTTGGGAATGTATCTGCAACTATATAAATATAATCAGAATTTTGAATGGTCTCAAATTTCCCGGATGCAAACCTCAAACCATTCTTCCAAGGCAAATTTTGAGATAGTATTTTTTCAGGAAGAAAACATGGATAAGTGAAAATAGGAAGCTCTAAAATGGATTCTGTGAATTTAAAGCCATTTTTCCCATGATGGCTTCCTTTTTTTGAGAAAGATTTTATAAACATAATTCCAGATTCGGTGCAGAAGGAGGAGGCTGATTAGTTTCAAGATTTAGCTGCTTCCATTAATTCTTTGACAGTACACAGCCACCAACTGATATTATGATCTGCTCCCGATTAAAATTGTGCCTGAGTATATTTATAGAATGAAGAAACCTGTCCTTAGGAAAAGGAGGGTTAAAAAAAAAACATACACAAACACACAGGTCTTGCTCTTTTCTATAAATATACTCTGCTACAGAACAAAATGTTAGCAAGTATTTTTCAGATGAGCCAGGTGGCTCTTCAAAGGCAGAAGGGAACGAAATTGTCTCTGTTTTCCAGCCAATTAAATCTGGAAAGGGAAAAAAAAAAGCTGGTTCCAGATTTTGTTCCAGGAAAAAAAAAAACTGAACTCAGGATGAGTTAGTGAAAATTAATCATCTTGACCAACTAGAACCCAATCTTGAGTAGTTTCTGAGGATCTTTCTCCTGCCAAAATACAACTCAAGCTTTGAATATTTCCAATTACTGTCGTTGTTTGGTTCACTCTTAGCAAGGATTGGTGAGAAAGTCAAGAAAGTAAGTTTCACATACACAACAGTTTTGGGATGCCTTTGTGCACTGTTTGCCTGGGCCTGCTGTCAACTCGTAAAGCATTTCAGTCAGAAAAAAAGTGCAGCCAACTTTTGCCAGAGGTTGCGTGTACTAATGCTGTTCACAGAAGCATGGGACAAACCCCCTTTGGGGTAGTGAGTGGTATAAACTTCATCCTAATGCCTGAGTATCCAAGGGATCCCCCCTCAATCAACCAGTGCTGCTACATATAGCACTGGAATACAACATAGAGTTTGGGCACCACAATTTTATAAAAGAAGTTGAGACTCTGTAGAGAGTCCAAAGAAGAGCAACAAAGATGATAAAGGGGCTGGAGGCTAAAATATATGAAGAATGCGTATTGGGTAGGTCTATCTAGTGAAAGGAAAGACTAGGGGTGACATGATGTTTCCCAATATTTGTGGGGCTGCCACAAAGAAGAGGGGAGAGTCACCTTATTTTCCAAAGCATCAGAAGGCAAAGCAAGAAACAATGAATGGAACCTAATCAGGGAGAGAAGCAACCTAGAATTAAGGAGAAATTTCCTAACAGTGAGAACAATTAACCAGTGGAACGGCTTGCCTCTAAAAGATGTGGGTGCTCCAACATTGGAGGTTTTTAGGAAGAGACTGGACAGCCATTTGTCTGAAATGGTATGAGGCTTCCTGCCGGAGCAGAGGGTTAGACTAGAAGATCTCCAAGGTCCCTTCCAACTCTGATGGTGATGACGTTACAAAGAGTCCACAAATACACTATGTGGACCGAGTTCCTATTAAGTGTATGAACACTGGTTAAACAATGCTGGGAATCAACCCAAGGAATCACTTAAGCTCCCCCTTTAATGATGTTTCATCAAAGAGCATGATTATTCATAAGGATGGATTGATCTTCATGCCATCAAGTGGCCTCAGGAGAATGGAGGAAGTGGGAGAGAGAGAGACATCCGAATGAGGTAAGCAGCATTAAGAGGCAAACCCTGTTCCATTTCTACGTGCCTCTTGACCTTGGACACCCAAGCAACCAAAAACACCCATTGCCAGTGGCTCTCTTTTAAAGTCTTAATCAATAATCTGCCGATTGCTAGCCAAGCAGGGTTGGAAATAATCTGCATTGATAGAGCTTTGTAGCCAGTTTGGTCTAAGGCACCAAGCTAGAAACCAGGAGATTGTGAGTTCTAGTTCCATTTTAGGCATGAAAGCCAACTGGGTGATTTTAGGCCAATCACCAGGAGATGATGAGCCCTAGTCCCACCTTAACCCTCAAGGTTAAGGGGGTAACTTTGAACCAATCATCAGGAGATGATGAGTTCTAGTCGTGCCTGAGGCATGAAAGCCAATTTGGGTGACTTTGGGCCAATCACTAGAAGATGATGAGTTCTAGTCCCATCTTAAGCCTCAAGGCTAACTGGGTGACTTTGGGCCAATCACCAGGAGAGTGGGAGTGCTAGTGTCAATCATTTAATTTGGGCATCTATTGGAACCCTGACAGCTAGTCCTTTCTTAGGTTGAAAACCCAGCTGGATGACTTGGGACCAGTCCCTCTCTTTCAGCCCAACCTCACAGGATTGTTGTTGTGGGCCAAATAAGAGGAAGAAGGTGTGTTGAATGAGTTCGCCACCTTAATTTATTTAGAATAAAAAAGAGGGTAGGATATTTAAAAAAAACACAACTAACTAAATTCCAGTTCATTTTACCGAGAGGCCTCCAAGTAACCAGACAAGATCTTGTCATGACGCATTGTGCCAGTTCCTGAAGAACTGCATGACGCACAATCACTCAGGAGGTTTGGTTGTCTCAAGTACTCCAGAGAGATGTCACACTGCATTGCTGTCAACTCATTTCTCCGACTGGGTGACTCAAATGTTCCTTTCGGTTAAGAATAAGACATTAGGTGATTTCAAGCCTGAGATCTAGGTTTCATATTCACATATTTAAAGGACACCAGGATGCACCCTGGAGTGAAGGTGTTTGGGAGCAAGCGTTGCTCCTAACAACCAATCTCTCCTTCCTTGGGGGAAGCTTGTGTTTCCTCAACTCTTTAGCCAGTCAGTGCACAATTGGAGCTTCCTGTTTGCGTAAGGAAGGTGAAGCAAGAACACTGAGGTGCAGATAATAAGGAAGTAAAGCAGCTAGCAAAGCTACCTGCAGGTTCAGCCCTTGCCTGGTTGAGTAGCAAATAATTGTGCACAGACTATTATATTAAGCAGTTGGTATTGAGAGAATATTTGTAGCTCAGGGTTGACGTGCTCTGAGTTTGGGAGTGTTGTCGCAGACTTTTCATTATCCAGCTAAGTAACAGTAGCAGTGCTAGAAGGATATGAGATCTGGAAGGAGGAAGAGGAGGAGGAAGAGGAGGAGGAGGACTCTGCAGTCCTTGACACACTCTGACCTTGGTGATTTTTTTTCAGACATTTCAATACCCAACTACATAACATCATCAGTTTTAGAAGTAAGTGGAATATGCTCTCTGTTTATATATTAATGACTTGCCTTGTCAACATAAACCAAATGTAAACCCTTCACCCTTCACCCTTCCAGCAGTGATAGTGTTACCTAGTTCGGTAATGAAATGTCTGCAAGAAAACTACCAAACACAGTGAATATTAAGGCACTTACATCAGGTACTAGCAAGTATAAATTAATGTCCAGGCTAATTCCTTCATGCAAAAACCACAATTATTCTTTACCTCTTGAACCAGAATGTTAATGAACCAGCCTTCTAGAGAAATGAACTATTTCTATTTTCAATACATTTTCTCTTACCACCTCTGTTTGCGTGTAAATGTTTGTGTAATTAAATTTCACCGTCATCAGTCCTTTGACTGGAGGAGTGTTTGCTCATCATCATCATCATCATTATTATTATTATTATTATTATTATTATTATTATTATTATTATTATTATTATTATTATTATTATTATTATATATGCTACACAACTTCCAACATCTCTACAGCCAAAAAGGTATTAATTTTGCTTTAACAGCTGACATCAAATACAGGAGAAATTATTACCTTGCATTAAAGATAAAAATTCAATTTGGAGATTCAACTGGGAGGGAATCCAATTAAATATTAATCAAATCAGAAGGTTGGACTGAATTTAATCAGATACTTCTGGATACATTTGGATAATTTAGACACATCTGTGCATGATCAAAAAGCATTTTTCTTAACGTATTTGGAAGTCTTACTCAAATCAATTTCATAATTTCATTTGGATTATTGAAATTGGATCAATGCAAATATTAAAGCTGGCATCCTTAAAAAAAGAAAAAAAATCCAAACCAAACTTAGCTGTACGCTTGAATCAAACCAATGATTTGAATTTGATATTGTCTGATGCAACAAACCTATTGCTTCTTTCTATTTTGTGGTTGATAAAATAAGTCGTGCAACGTTAATGGGGAATACAGCTGTCACAATTAGAAAACAGAAGAAGGTTGTCTGCAGGTGTGTTTTGCAAAATTTCCACCACCCAGAACTAAATTGCACTGGGAAATCGTTCTCTGAGCTTTATCATGGATAATAAATACACAGATTAGTCTACAGCTGGTCCATTTCACTTCTGCATGTTAGTTACTCAATCTCTCCCATATCATTTAAACTGGAACCTGCAATTAAACAGACACACATGCACCACAAATGCTCACCGAAAGTCACACCGAAAAATGGGTTTCTCCCCCTTATTCCACTAGCATTCACTAAGTGTCCAACCTCTGCCTTTAAGCATTCTAAAGGTCGTCCTCAGCTTATGACCACAGTTGAGCCCAATATTTCTGTTGCTAAGGGAGACATGTGTGAAGTGAGTTTTGCCCCATGTCTGGCCACAGTTGTCACAGTGAGTCACTGCAGTTGTTACGTTAATAACATCGTTGTTAAGTGAATCTTGACTTTGTGTGTTGCAAAGGCGGATCGCATGAACCCCCCTGGACACCACAACCGTCATAAAGATGAGTCAGTTGCCAAGCCTTGGAAGTTTGATCATGTGGCTGTGAAGAAGCTGAAATGGTCATAAGTGTGAAAAATGGTCGTAAGTCATTTTAAAGCACCGTTGCAACTTTGAATGGTCATTAAACAAACTGTTGTAACTTGAGACTACCTGCATTTCATTGCAAAAACAGCAAAGCGCCAAGTATCTGTATATATATATAAAGCCAAGTACCACTCATGCATCATCACAAAACCTCCAGAACCTTAAAGCCTACAAACTTGACATTTGGCCTGTATGTTCCTCTTGGCTTCTAGGTGCTCACTAAGAAAGGATTTTTCAAAATGACCATCAGAGCATTAATATTTCCTGTATTATTATTATTAACATGCTCTGTGGCTAAGGAGTTCTGCTCCCGCTCCCCACCTGAAAAGAAATCTCTTCCAACTGCCAGTTGTCTCACATTCTGTCACCTCAGTTCAAACTGGCAGATGTTCCATTCCTTCAATCAGGAGCGGCCTGGGGCTCCTAAACATCGGTAAGGTCAAGGTCAAGGTTCCCCCGCACATCCGTGCTATTTTTTTCTGGCTCTAGGAGGCGGTGCTCATCTCCGTTACAAAGCTGAAGAGCCAGCGCTGTCCGAAGACGTCTCCGTGGTCATGTGGCTGGCAGGACTCAACGCCGAAGGCGCATGGAATGCTGTGACTTTCCCATCAAAGATGGTCCCTATTTTTCTACTTGCATCTTTTACATGCTTTGGAACTGGTAGGTTGGCAGAAGCCGGGACAAATAATGGGAGCTCACTCCATTACGCGGCGCTAGGGATTTGAACTGCCAACCTT
This sequence comes from Laticauda laticaudata, assembly GCA_004320025.1. Lineage (NCBI taxonomy): Eukaryota > Metazoa > Chordata > Lepidosauria > Squamata > Elapidae > Laticauda > Laticauda laticaudata. Next base: position 10,236 of record BHFT01032571.1, on the reverse strand, counting down.
TCTGATCGACAAACTCAGCGTCTTAGCCACTGAGCCACCGCGTCTCTAAACAACGGTACCTCATCAAAATGTCTACGCCTTCCACCTATGGACTCAAGGCATCGAGAGCGATATTCCCTCATGTGTTTCAATCACCGACCACCACTGAGCCAACGGATTGTGAACTGAATTTATCCTGCATAGCCCGATCACAAAGTTTCACGGCGAAGCATAGGTATCCAGCTAGTTTATTATAAATCCACACCAAATGGATTCTATAACCACGGGGGAAACATGAAAGGCACAGTTTGTATGCTGCATGGATGTTGACCTTCTTTTGATCTGTCCACTGGGAGTGCTGGTGCAATCCCCTTTCAGGGGAGGGCTGAAGGAAAGGAAAATGAGCAAACATTTGCTTCTTACTCCCGTTCATCTTCTGATTCAATTTTCTTTGCGGATGGTATTTACTTAAATCTCCGTTTGTTCCGGGCAATTCCGGGAGATGGAAGTGGAGTTCCAAATTAGTGGCCAGAAACTTCAGAAACAGTTTCTCTGCATCTTCAGTTGCTCAAAGGGACAGTTGAGATTGAACCATGATATAAAATGCTCGGCTGGGGCCAATGATAGCCCTTTTCAGCACAAAACGCTTCGTCAAGGTTAATTCCAGCTGCACCGCTAAGGCCCTAATAGATGTAATAGATACCGTCAGTGCTGAAGACCCTTCATCGGTTAAAGTCACCGAGCCTGCAAATTTCAGCAGCTAGATCAGGACCTTGGAGAGCAACTGGCGAGCTTGACCGGAATCTGCTCCGTTACCGATTATAAACAGAGTTGGAAGGGACCGTGTAGATCATCTAGTCCAACCCCCGCCCAAAAAGGAGACCCTACACCATTTTTGACAGATGGCAATCCAGTCTCTATTTGAAAGCTTCCAGTGATGAAGCTCCTACAACCTCTGTAAACAACTTCTGTTCCATTGAATATAGAATACCAGAGTTGGAAGGGACCTTATAGGTCATCTAGTCCAACCCCCCCACCCACCTAAGCAGGAGACCCTACACCATTTCTGACCGATGACAGTCCAGTCTCTTCCTGAAAGCTTCCAGTGATGAAGCTCCACAAAGCTTCATCGCTGGAAGCTTCCACAAAGGCAAGCTGTTCCATTCCAAGTTTCCAGCGCTCTTCCATGGAAGCGCTAAAATCCATCCTAGAATTTTCCATCCACAAAATACATTTCACCCTGCTTTTTTTTCCTCCTCCCCTCTTCCTTTCAGCTAAATGGAACCAGTGGCATGCTACAAAATGCTCTCCTGGCGGTGTGGGATGAATACATCATGCTGGGTTTTTTCTTTCTTTCCCCACTTCCCCCCCAGTCAGGCTGTCACTTAGGAACAGGATTCATTCATCAAGCCTAAAATTACTGCTGTATTTAATCTTCTCAAAGAGAACACAATCAAATTATGATGATGTGCGAAGAACAATAATCTGTCAGAATTTTCAAAAAAACCCAACAACAAGAAACCCACCTCCCAATTTCTTCTCCAAAATGGCTGCCACCCCTAATCGGCCAATGAAGTCTAATAAGAAAGAGACGTGTAGGGCAAGGTGCGAAGCATCTGCATAATAAGAAGATAAAAATTGTCCTCATCTTTTTTCAGATTGAATGAAATCTAATTACATGCCATATTGATTGTTGTGTATTACTGGAAGAGAAGGCTGGGGAGAATAAAGAGAGAGAGAGAGAGAGAAAGGAGGTGGGGGGGAGAAAAGCAATTACAGTAAAATTGCAAGCTGACCCTCTGAATTGTTTTTGGCATTAAAAGAACTGTGCGTGTCCCGGGGAAATGAATCCTTTTATTTTTCACCCCTAACTCTTCCCATTAAATCATTGTCTATGCGGTTATCTGCGGAGATCTGTAGAGGAAATCTAGTCAATTATGTCTAGGGGTTGATGTGAACTCATTAGAGGAAAGATTAAGTTCTGTTGAACTCGGTCGGATTGTTTTTGAATAAATGGGCACGCGTTGTGCAGCAGGTGTAACTATAGCTCGATCACACGACCGCTGTGAGTCGCCTTTTTCTTCAAGGGTGTTGAGGAGGTCTACAAGAGCTGTCTATCAAACGAGCTGGAAGCTACTCTGGAGGCTGACATGGCTGGGCATTTGCCAGGGACCAAAGAGTAGCTTTGGTGACCTCTCTGAATTTATTTCTTTTGGAAGCCTTGAGCTTCCCACTTTAGGAAGACCCCGACCCCCTACTCACATCTATTTTTGATTCCAAGAAAGTATCTACCGCCTTTGCTTAGTTGCTGAAGCTGTAAGTTCACTATGCTGTTGAGTGACATTATAGATAGTGACTGTGTTATGGCTGTAAGTCGCGCTGATCATTCAGCGGGTCATCATGTGACCAACTTGATTTCCTTTTTTTTTTTTGGGTGGTGGTTGCTAAGCAATCATACTCATTAAGTGAACCCATTGTTCACAGATAGATAGATGATAGATAGCTGATATAGATAGATAGATAGATAGATAGATAGATAGATAGATAGATAGATAGATAGATAGATAGATAGATAGAACTTGTGAGGTGGGTTGGGCTGAGAAACAGAGACCGGCCCAAAAGCACCCAACCAGCTTTCATGGCTAAGACAGAAGTAGAATTCACCATCTCCTGGTGATTGGCCAAGTCACTCAGCTGGCTTTTCTGGCTAAGGTGGGACTAGAACTCACAGTCGCCTAGCTTCTAGCCTGGTGCCTTAACCACTAGACCAAACTGACAATAGGCACTTTTTTTAAATTGCAAATTGAAAATAAACACCACACTTGATGTCTTCATGCTGTACTACTTGGCCTAGATTCATTATAGACTTTTGAAATAGACTTTCTTCCAAGGAGAAGACATCTGTTTATAGGTCTTTATAGATCTCTCTCTTCTTTCCCCGCCTTCCTCCCTCTCTCCCTCCCTCCTCTTCTCCTCCACCACCACCTCCTCCTCCTCTCTCTTTGATTCCCACCACAGACATTGGGTGGGATGTGGTGGCTCAGTGGCTAAGACGCTGAGCTTGTCGATCACAAAGGTCGGCGGTTTGGTGGTTCGATTCCCTAGCACTGCATAATGGAGTGAGCTCCCGTTGCTTGTCCCAGCTTCTGCCAACCAAGCAGTTTGAAAGCACATTAAAAATGCAAGTAGAAAAATAGGGACCCCTTTGGTGGGAAGGGAACAGTGTTCCATGCACCTTTGGCGTTTAGTCCTGCTGACCACAGAGATGGCTCTTGCGGCAGCGCTGGTTCTTCGGCTTTGTAACAGAGATGGAGCACCACCCCCTAGAAGCAGAAACAACTAGTACGTAGGTGTGAAAGGACCTTACCTTTTACAGTTCCCAATTCTCATGAGGGCACGAATAAGCTTTTCCAGTTTCTTATTTTGTCACCCCTCTCTCTGAGCCCGGGTCTGTGTTCATGGACTTGGAGTTTGATTGATTGAATGTTTTACTGGTTCTTCTATCTGTTTTGTGCTCTGAATTGGCTGGCAACACTCTGTTCCTGTGTTGGAGGCTTTTCAGTGCAGCTTGGCTTTCATCTGACAAGGACGGCTGCTATCCATTAGGAAGCCAGGTTTCACCTGGGTGCCTGGTGGGGTGTGTTTGAGCTGGAGGTATCAGAGGGAGTCTGTTTGTGCTCAAGGTGTTTGCCTGGCTTGTGGTGTGGAGATCTTTCTATTTGAGAGTGCAGGCTTCCAAATGATTGACAGTCTGCTGGAATCATTCCTCTCTATTCATGCTTTCAGGTCTTTTTTCAATCTCTATGGCTTCTCTGATGACTCTGTGGCTGGGCTTTTCTATAGTGGCTAGGGTTTTGGTGCCATTGAAGTGATGTTGTGTGACCTGTGGTTTCATGGTGTTGGACTAGGAGGAGGTGTGTTCCAGCTTTTTTACTGCATTTTTGTGTTCATCCAGGCGGGTACTTATTCTTTCTATTGTCTTTCCAATGTATGTGGCCGGGCATGATGTACAGGAATATTCGTATATGCCTTGGTTTTTCCAGGTCAATTTGTCTTTGGGGTTCCTCAGGATGGCTGCTATTTTTTTGTCTGTTGTTGAAGGCAGTCTTGATGTGATGCCTGTGTAGTATCTTACTGATTTTATCTGTAGTACCTCCTTATTGTAGGGCAAGACAGCTGTTCCATACGGTCTGTTGATCTTCTAGGTCTCTGTTATGTCTTGGTGTGTTTTGTGGATCAAGTTGATGATTTTGTTTTGGGAAGCCATTGGCTGTCAATACTCAGTCAGGGCTGCATAGTTTCAGTCTTTATATGTATCTTGTCTGCCAGGCGTTTGGTTCTGGTAATTAGTGTTTTGGCCACGGAATTTATCTGTGCTGGGTGGTGTGGATTGGGCGTTGAGGTAGCGTTGGTGTGTGTTTTCTTCTGGTATATGGTGTGTCCCAGTGTGCCATCTGTTCTTTTGTAGATTAGTACAGTCTAGGAATGTAGTTGTTTTTTATTCCGTTTCCATGGTGGAACTTGATTTTGGGTGTGTGCTGTTTAGGTGTGTTAGGAAATTGTTTTAGGTTTTCTTTTCCATGGGGCCAAATCACAAATGTGTCATCGATGTATCTTAGCCATCAGTTTGGGTTTGTGGTGGCATTAGCCAGGGCTCTGGATTCGAATTCTTCATGAACAGGTTTGCAATGACGGGTGACAGTGGTGATTCCATTGGGGCTCTTCAATTTGCTGTCGTTTATCTTATGTCTTTGTTATATGTATGTGTATATATTGATGATATATATATATATATATATATATATATATATTATATATATATATAATACTATAATATATTATAGTATATATATACATACATACATATAAAATCCTGGTTATTGCATGATTTAAATCAAGTTTACCCACATGTGTAAGGGGAACCTTTACCTTTACAGACATTGGAGGAAAGGAAATGTGCAAAAAGAATTCAAGTGATCCATTTCCTTACCACATCCTTCCCAACTATGTCCTGCATGCCTCCCTCTTCCCCACAATGCCTACAATGTCTCATCCCAATGAAATTGGAAGAAGCTACAGGATCTGCTGCCCAGCCTCAGGTGGAAGGAATGAACACATTGGAAGGATGGTTGTCTGAATAAAATAAATAAGCCATGTTTAAACAGCCTTGTTCCCAGAGGTCAAAGCCTACCATTGTAAAATGATTTTGTCATTGCCTTGTGAGTCCCGACTGCGGTCATTCAACTCGTCCCTTTCTATTAAAGGACAAACACAGCATGTTAACCAATAGAGAGGTTGATGAAGTGCACCAGACGGAGCTGTTGTGCAAAAATTCAGGCAGGGTTGAAAAAAGGAAAAAGAAAAAAAAAGAACAAGGCAATTTCCCTTGGGTCCATCAGACAACGTGCTTTTTGCCACTCAACCTATCACATTGATGGCAAGAGCCGGCAACAACTCAGCAGCTTTGTGAAAGACGAATTTTCAAAGAACATGAGAGACGAGAAATCAATTGGTGTGGCAAAAAATGGTTGGAGGCACCAATTCAGCCGAGGCAGAGGGTGCTCATCAAAAGACATTCCCTTGTTATTATTTTTGTAATATTTTTATACTTCTCTCCAACAACAAAAAAAGCTTAGCTTGAATTTGGTGGAGTCTCATACAATTTAGCATTCAGTACTAGAACATTTTAAGTTCTACAAACAACCTAGGATCCTCAAGGCAGGCCCAGTAGCAATACTGAGTAAATTTACTCAACAGTAAATCCACATTATTTTGTGGGGGAGTTATTTCCAGGTTCATGAGCAGTTGACAGCATAAACCTCTACAGAAAAATTGAACATTGTTTTATAGAACATAGAATCAAAACTTGGAAGCAACCTCGGAGATCTTCTAGTCCAACCCTCTGCCCAAGACAAGAGTACCATCCTCATGAAATAATTGTCCAGGCAGTTTGAAAACCTCCAGAAACACCCACAAGAGACCCTTCCTCTTTTATCTATATCCAAATCCATATATATCTTATTTCTATATGTATATCTATATTTATTTATTTTTCTATTTAATTTATATTGCCGCCTATTCGCCCATGGCGACTCGTGGCAGCTTACACAATGTAAAACCATATTTAAAACAAAAAATAAAAATCAATAAAAACAAAAAGAATTAAATAAATTAGTAAAGTACATAAGAACAAAATTTGAAAAAAAGAAAAGAAATACAGACTAGAATAGAATGGAACAGAATAGAACAGAATAAGGAATAGAACAGAAAAATGAATAGAATAGAATAAGCAATAGAATAGAATAGAACAGAACAGAATATAATTCTTTTATTGGCTAAGTGTTATTGGGACACACAGGGAATTTGTCTTTGGTGCAAATGCTCTCAGTGTACATAAAAGAAAAGATACTTTCGTCAAGAGTCTATATCTATATCTATGTCCATATCTATATCTATCTATATCTATCTATAAAATATTTTTTTGTTATTATTCATCACATTTCCAATTTCATCTTAGTATACATCCTCGTTATAACTATTATTCTCATAGTCATACAGTATAGTGTCTTTTGACTAGTGTTGTATATCATAATTATAACTATTATTTTCCTACCGATACGATATCCTAATACGATATTACATTTATCATTCTATAAACTTGAAATTATATTCACATACAGTCCAATAGTGGTGTTGCTTACATTGTGTATTCTTACATATTTCTATATATTTGTATTATTTCTATTTTGTTAATCTTCTTTCATTGTTAAGTACTAATCTCTGCACCTTTTATACATTTATACAATGCATCCCATGTTAAGTAGTGTTCTGTTTCCTCTGTTTACTGCACGAGTCAAAAAGAGGGCTGTGAAAATATTTACAGACCCCTCACATCCTGGACATTCAACTCCTTCCCTCAAAATGACACTATAGAGCCCTGCACACCAGAACAACAAGACACAAGGGGAGTTTTTTCCCGAAAGCCATCGCTCTGCTAAACAAATAATTCCCTCAGCACTGTCCAAATTTTTATTAAGTCTGCACTTCTATTACTATTAATCTTCTCATTACTCCTTATCACCCATCCCCTCCCACTTGTGACTGTATGACTGTAACTTGGTTGCTTGTATCCTTACAATTTATATTGACTGTTTCCTAGTAGGATTTGATTGTTTATCGTACCCGATGACTATCATTAAGTGTTGCACCTGATGATTCTTGACTCTTGGTGAATGTATCTTTTCTTTTATGTATAATACTGAGAGTATTTACACCAAGACAAATTCCTTGTGTGTCCAATCACACTTGGTCAATAAAGAATTCTGTTCTATTCTTTGTCCTTAAGTTCCATTGTCAGCCTGTCCAATTTGGCACATTCTAATTTTTTTTAAATTAGCTTCTCATCTGTGGGTATACGTTCATTTTTCCAAATGTTGTGCATATATGATTCTAGCTGCTGTTATTATGTGTATGATTAAATATGTGAATATTTCCCGAGTATTATCGGTGCTTCCTTCCTCTTGAACCCAGATGGATGGATTTCTTTAGGAGAGGGGACTTGTAACATTGCTTGTCTCCCCACTCTGGTGGGTTGGGTAGATGACATGACTGAAATATTCCAATATCTCAGGGGCTGCCTCAAAGAAGAGGGAGTCAAGCTATTCTCCAGGTAGGACAAGAAGCAAAGGATGGAAACTAATGAAGGAGAGAAGCAACCTGGACTTAAGGAGAAATTTCTTGACAGTGAGAGCAATTAATCAGTGGAACAACTTCCCTCCAGAAGTTGTAGCTGCTCCAATACTAGAGATTCTTAACAAGAGACTGGCCAGCCATTTGTCCAGAATGGTATAGGACCATGATGGCGAACCCATGGCACGCATGCTGGAAATGGCATGCAGAGCCATCTCTCCAGGCACACGAGCCATCACCCCTTGCTCTTCCAGGTTCTAGTACATACTGGCCAGCCTGTCTTCATGTGCGTGGGAGAACCAGAAACCAGAAAAGCAGCGCACACACGTGCACCAGCCACCGAGTGTTCTGATTTCTAATGCACATGCACATGCGAAGCTCAGCTGGCCAGCGTGCATGTATGTTAGAAATTCAGCCAGCCAGCTGGTCTTCACACGCATGCACATTGGAAGCGAAAAGACCAGGGAGTTGCTTTTCCAGTTTTTGGTGCATGCGTGTGTTTCAGCACTGGGTTCCTTTTCGGTGTGTGCACCCTCCTGTTTCGGCATTCGGTGCCAGAAAGGTTAACCATGTATAGAATCTCCTGCTTGAGCCCAGGACTGGACTAGAAGATCTCCATGGTCCCTTCCAGCCTTTTAATTCTATGTTCTAGAAAGCAAAGTTCCACCCTTCTTTAGAGGTTTGTGCTGTCAAGTTGCTCACTAATCAGGAAATAGCTCCCTCTCAACACAGGAGATTTACTGTTATTCTGATGAGACTGGGAAATGATGGCCCTGTACAAATAACCTGGCCTCAGATCACATAGGGTTTTGAAGGTGACAAACCAGCATCTTGAATCAGACCTGGAAACAAATTGTCAGCCAATGCAGATCCCCCAGGATAATATGCAAAAGGAGGCTGATGGAATCTTAGCCATCTCCTTTTATTATATTTTGTTTTTTTATGCTTCAAAAGAGTTAGGGTGACCAAAAGGAGAATATTTGCAGCTCAGGGTTGGAATGATTGGTCCTTAACCCAAACTACATTAACCAAATTAAGTAACATCATCAATGCTAGATTAACATCACTTGTTTGGGCAATGAAACATCTGCAATTAAACCACTAAGCTCAGAGAGCACCAAGGACTGCAGAGTTCTCCTCCTCCTCCTCCTCCCCACATATCCTGTTCCCTTCTAATACTGATGATGTTGCCTAGTTGGGTCATGAAACATCTGCAAGAAAATCACCAAGCTCAGAGAGCACCAAGGACCCCAGAGTTGTTCTCCTCCTCCTCCTTCCTTCCTTCCTTCGTCCTTCTCCTCTGCACACACACCCCTCCCTTCTAATACTGATGATGTTACCTAGTTCTGGTAATGAAACATCTGCAAGAAAACCACCAAGCTCAGAGGATGAGAGAGAACAATATGGAGGAACCGTCTCAGCTTTCTGCAGATCCAGAAATTAGGAATGGGGAGATTGAAATGTGAACATTTAGAATCATAGAGGCAATGTGCCAAACAACTTAACTTTTTCTGTAGGGTCTCTAAACCAGACATTTCTCACCAGTCTGCAAATTACCTCCAAACAATATAAATCAAGCCTGTTTCCATTAGAAATATATTAATATATTTGTTGGAGGCAGAGGGAAAAATAAATTAAGGGGAAGAGAGGGGGAAAATTGAGGGAGGGGGCTGTTTATATTTGGTTTATATATCATTCATTTTTGACTGCTGAGGAATCTTTTACAACTTCTCCCTTTTTTTACTCCTCATTGAGGGAACTAACTTAAGAATTAGTGATTTGCCTCAAGGTTCTTCAGTGAATCTGTGTTGAAGTTGGAAACGGAGTTTAAATCTCCCAACAATAAAAACAATTGCCTGTGGTTAACAAACATAATTTAGGGGAAACGTATTCTGACTTTTTTTTTTTTATCTTCCCTTGCTGTTCCAACCTGGTTCCATTGCTCAGGGGTAGTTTGCAGCAATTAAAAACAAAAATAAACAAAATAAAGTAAGGGTGGGAAAATGGGAAACAAGCTTAGCAGGAAAAAACATATCAGCTAAAAAAAAAGGAGCAGGGAAGGGGAAATCACAGGCCCAGCAAGAGGAAAGCAAATACAAATAAGTAAGCCCTTGTCTTACGACCAAAACCTCTGTGGCTAAGCAAGACATTGGTTAAGTGAGTCTTGCCCCATTTTACAACCTTGCTTGCCACATTTGTGAAGCAGTTGTTAAGTTAGTTAGTTAAGTTAGTTAGTCACACAGTTATTACACGAATCTGGCTGGTCAGGAGGTTGCAAAAGGGGGGGGGGAAATCANGGAGGTTGCAAAAGGGGGGGGGGAAATCACTGCAAACCGTCGTAAATATGAGTCGCTGAAGCCAAGCATCTGAATTTGGATTACCTGACCTGGAGAAGGCTACAATGGTTGTAAAGCGGAAAAACATTCCTAACCTATAATCTCCAAATGTAAGAATTCAACTTCCAGGGTCTACAACAAGAGAATAAAGAGCTGTGGTGGCACAGTGGTTAGAATGCAGTAATACAGGCTACTCCTGCTGACTGTCAGCTGCCAGCAGTTTCACAATTTG
>BHFT01032569.1:5000-10491 GCA_004320025.1 Laticauda laticaudata | reverse complement strand
TTGCCATTTTAAAAACGGCTGGTCCGCAGTGTGTGAGGAAGACAGTCCTCTTCCTTTGGTCAGATATCTCCTGCAGTCCGTTGCTTTCTAAAAACATTAGAAAGCGATCGATATACAACTCCCAATCCTCCTCATCAGGGTTAAATGGTGCGGGCGGCGAGTTGTTACCAGCCATCTCTCTCGCTCAGTTCAGATCGCCGCGTGCTTTGGTCTCGCTCTTCTACGATGATCCCATCCTCGTCACCAGTGTTCCATTTGGAAATAAGTTGTACGAGACTGGGTTCCAACAATAACTCTTTTATTTTAACAAGTAATGCAATGGTAACGGAACAACAGCCCAAGCCGCGGTAGCCCTTCTTATTGCAGCTTGCCCACGGCTTGTGGCCAATGACAGTACTTTGAGTATTCCCGCCATGCGGCGGGCCAATCTGATTGGTTCCTAAATGGCCAATCCGGGAACGGCTTTTTCAGCCAATCAGTTTAAGGCATTTGGAGTCTACCAAGTTCTATACACAACACCTTGCCTCTCCACTCTGGTGGCTGGGTAACAGGGCAAGGATGGTCCTTTGAATGACACCAAGTCACATGGCTTTAAAAGTAACAAGCAGTACCTTATACTGGACCTGGAAGTAAATTGGCAACCAGTACAGTTCCCACAAGAGAGATGACTTGTATGCAGATCTTGTAGAAAAAACGATGTCGACCACTGCATTTTCAATCAGTTGAAGGTTTTAGATGTTTTTTCAACCCCATGTATAGCACATTGCAGTATTATGTTGCAATACTAGTTGAATCTACTTGAAATAAGTAGAGTCAGGAGGATCCAAGTGCAAATAAAATTATATATTATAATTATTATTATTATATAGCCTTAAGGTTTACATATTATTGAGCTGGCATCTGTAAATGTGAATAGTTTCTGACCATGTTTAGAATAATGAGTGATAGGCAGTTTGTTGAAAAAACTAATGTCATTAGTCGACAGATGACACTAAGCCATAATAGATAACTCATACCTCATACTAATTAAAAAAAACAGTTTAGTACATTTCAAACAGGTAGCCCTTGTTTAGTGCCCACAATAGGAACTCAGTCATGAAGCGAATCAGTCACTAAGTGAAATCATGACAGTAATTAAAACATACTTCAGCTTTCCTTTGCTTTACAGACCAGCAAAGGTTGTAAATTCAGAACTGGTTATAAAGTTACTTGTTTATCACTATGACAAATAAAATTAGACCAGTTGCTAAATAAGGGCTATCTGTATAAGGAAAATATCTGAATCAGCCCAATGGGCACAAAAATATTTTTTTAACATCGTTCAGTATAGTGTCTGACTTCACAAATTAGGCTTTTTAATGGCCCATGTACTAGAAGTGCCTCATGTTTAGAAAATGAATTGCACTTACGATTTGGCACTATATCTAAATGTACTTTAAAGACAAGAGTGAACTTCTGGAACCAAATACTAAAAAGACAGAAATCAGCAGAACAAAACCTCCACATCATGTTGTCCATATACAAGCTGAATCACAATGTGTAATTCTGCATAATTTCTCGTAAACAAAGGGTTGGTACGCTTCTAGAACTAAGCCTATGACTCTCAACTGAGAGTAGGACCTGTCAAGATGACAACCTACTTGTGAAATTTCCAAGAATACACACATATTGTATGATTATTTAAAGTGAGAGACTTTGCTTTTTCTCAATCTGTAGGCTCTTAAATGTAATGCCATATATGGCAGCAAATGAACAGAAATGTTTTCAAATGTACAGCATTTGCACAAACTTGATGTGATGCTACAAGTTCATTTATACATTTTAAGCCACAATATGAAAACCGTTCAGAGTAATGTTCAGTGATATGATTCAACTGGAGTAACAACTGGTTTGGTAAGCATGCACATTTTCATGGCAAAGATACTGGAGTGGATTGCCATTTCCTTCTCCAGTGGATCACATTTTGTCAGAGCTGTCTGCTATGACTAATCTGTCTTGGGTGGCCCTGCATGGCATAGCTCATAGCTTCATTGAGCTACGCAAGCCCCTTCATCACAACAAGTCAGTAATCCATGAAGGAGTTTAATTTATTAGATAACATGAAAAAAACTTAGTGATCCTTTGGGTTCTGCCAGTTATAGAATTGCAAAACTCTCACATAAATCCCCTATAATCTTATGTGATAACTGAAGTTTTGTGGCTTTGAATATTTGATTATCAGACTCTTTTGGAACAAACTTTATAACCAACACTGAAGGAGGAAATGAAATTCTGCTTTACATCCAACTTCAAGGCTTGATTTTTATTTGCATCAGTATATAGATTTGAAAAAAATCAATTTTAGAGAAGGGGATAGAAGGGGAACTCATCAAATTTGCAGATGACAACAAGCTGGCAGGAATAGCCAACACTCCAGAACATAGGCTCAACATAAGAAGGATCTTGAAAAACCTGAACACTGGGCTCTTTCTAACAAAGTGAAATTCAATGATGAAAAAGTAAGGTTCTACATTTAGATAAGAAAACCAAATGCACAGGTGTAGAATAGGTGGTTTCTGTCTCAATAGTAGTAACTGCAAGAGGGAACTTGGCATCCTAATGCAGGGGTCACCAACCTTTTGGACCTCAAGGACCATCAAACTCATACTTTTTAAATTCCAAGGACCACTAATACTAATTTTTTTAAAAAGCTAAAATATTTAATATCATTTTTATTATCCCACGTCATTGTAGTTGTGCTTTTAAAGTTGTAGCAACATTTCGGCAGAATCTCATCTACCATCATCAGGCTTCTGTACTGAGTTCATATGTGGGTCAGGCTATCACAGCCGTTAGTTTTGAATTTGGGGCTAGCCTACTGCTGTGCCAGGATGGTTTTTTCTACATCCTGATTGGTTGGGAGTCTAGGTCTGTGTTTATTGTTCTTGGAGTTTGTTTGATTGGTGTTTCTGTTTCTTCTGTCTGTTTTGTGGCTTTGATTGGCTGGCAACACTGTTGTTCCTGTATTGGAGGCTTTCAGTGCAGGTTGGCTTCGCATAAAAGGACGGCTGTTATCTATTAGGAAGCTAGGTTTCATCTGGGTGCCTGGTTGGGTGTGTTTGAGCTGGAGGTATCAGGGGGAGTCATTTGTTGCCCAGGTGTTTGCCTGGCTTGTGGTGTGGAGATCTTCTATTTGAGAGTGCAGGCTTCCAAATGATTGACAGTCTGGAGGAATCATCTCTTCTATTCATGCTTTCAGGTCTTTTTTCAATCTCTATGGTTTCTCTGATGATCTGTGGCTGGGTTTTCTATAGTGGCTAGGGTTTTAGTGCCATTGAAGTTGATGTTGTGACCTGTGGCTTTCATGTGTTGGACTAGTGAGGAGGTGTATTCCACTTTTTTGCTGCATTTTTGTGTTCATACAGGCAGGAACTTATTCTTCTATTGGTCTGTCCAATGTATGTGGCCGGGAATGTATGCACAGGGAACAATGTCATGCACAGGGAACCTTGTATATGCCTTGGTTTTGCAGGTCAATTTTATCTTTGGGATTTCTAAGGATGGCTGCTATTTTTTTGTCTGTTTTGAAGGCAGTCTTGATGTGATGGCTGTGTAGTATCTTACTGATTTTGTCTGTAGTACCTTTATGTAGGCAGGACAGCTGTTCCATAGGTCTGTTGATCTTCTAGGTTTCTATTATGTCTTAATGTTTTTTTGTGGATCAAGCTGGTGATTTTGTTTTTGTGGAAGCTGCTGGCTGTCAGTAGCCTGATCCACATACGAACTCAGTACAGAAGCCTGATGGATGGCAGATGAGATTCTGCTGAAACGTTGCTACAACTTTTAAAGCACAACTCCAATGACGTGGGATAATACCCAAAGGAAGCTGAACAGCACACATGTAAGTACCCGCGAAAACTTAAAAACACACACACACCACACACACATACAAACACACACACACAATATATATGTGTGTGTGTGTGGTGTGTGTGTGTCTTTGTGCGTTTAGCTTCCCTTGGGTATTATCCCACGTCATTGTAGTGTAAAGTTGTAGCAACGTTTCAGCAGAATCATCATCTGCCATCATCAGGTTTCTGTATGGATGTGTGTCTCACAGCTTTTTGGTTTCAAATTCCGAGGCTGGTCCATCTGATTGGCTAGGAGCCTGGGTCTGTGTTCACTGGACTTGGAGTTTGATTGATTGTGGTGTTTTGGGTTTCTTTCTGTCTGTTTTGTGGCTTTGATTGGCTGGCAACACTCTGTTCTTGTGTTGGAGGCTTCAGTGCAGCTTGGCTTCGTGTGAAAGGATGGCTGCTATTCATCAGCAAGCTAGTTTCACCTGGGTGCCTGGTGGGGGGGGTGTTTGAGTTGGAGGATCAGAGGGAGTCTGTCTGTGCTCAGGTGTTTGTCTGTTTTGTGGCGTGGAGATCTTTTTATTTGAGAGTGCAGGTTTCCAAATGATTGACAGTCTGTTGGAATCATCTCTTCTATTCATGCTTTCAGGTCTTTTTTCAATCTCTATGGCTTCTCTGATGATTCTGTGTTGGGTTTTCTATAGTGGCTAGGGTTTTAGTGCTATTGAAGTTGATGTTGTGACCTGTGGTTTTCATGTGTGTGGACTAGTGAGGAGTTGTGTTCCAGCTTTTTTACTGCATTTTTTGTTCATCTAGGTGGGTACTTATTATTCTATTGGTCTGCCAATGTATGTGGCCAGGCATGATGTACAGGGAATTTCGTATATGCCTTGGTTTTGCAGGTCAATTTTATCTTTGGGGTTTCTCAGGATGGCTGCTATTTTTTTGTCTGTTTTTGAAGGCAGTCTTGAGTGTGCCTGTGTATATCTTACTGATTTTATCTGTAGTACCTCTTATGTAGGGCAAGACAGCTGTTCCATAGGCTCCTAGCCAATCAGAATGGACCAGCCTCGAATTTGAAACCAAAAGCTGTGAGACACACATCCATACAGAAGCCTTGATGATGGCAGATGAGATTCTGCTGAAACGTTGCTACAACTTTAACAACAATACAATGACGTGGGATAATACCCGAGGGAAGCTAAACAGCACACAGTTAATACCCACGAAAGCTTAAAAAAACAAATATCTGACCTCTACGGGGGAAATAAACAGCCAGATCAAAAGCTATGAGAAGCTGGAAGTTAAAAGAGCAGGAATACTATGTGACCTAAAATTCCTATGCAGCTGCAGAGACAACAGTGTACACAAATTAAATACAGCCTAACCAAATTAAATACAGATGAAGCTGACAGAATAAGACACCAGTTACTCACATCTTATGCACAACGAAACCCCAAAAATAATTGCAAAAAGATGAATTCATAGCACTATAAACCCTGAAAAATGATAACAGCATAATAATACTCCCAGCAGACAAAGGAAATGCCACAGTAGTAATGGACAGAAAAGACTATGAAACAAAATTGACAGACCTACTCCAAGACTCCACATACAAACCTATAAAACACAGACCCAACCACATATCTAGAAAA
>BHFT01032567.1:0-29507 GCA_004320025.1 Laticauda laticaudata | reverse complement strand
ATTGGATTATCCCTGGACTGAAAACTGACTGATTTAACTTGTGAATGACTTTGGACTGCTTATTTTGAACTTTGCTTCAACCTTTATTGAATGTAAAAAAAACCTTACATTTACTGTGCAGTGTATCTGTGTGCTGTATGTGTATTATTCAAACACTGCTCTCAAATATGTCTCCCTGTATGTGCTCATTCTCCTAATGGGGAATTACCTCAACATGTATGTTTGTATGTCTCCAGGGGTGGGATTCAAAATTTTTAACAACCGGTTCTGTGGGCGTGGCTTAGGTGGTGGTCATGGCTTGGTGGTCATGGCTTGGTGGTCATGTTATTGGCTGGATGTGGCCAATTCAATATCATTCACATCAAGGCACGCATCTCCTCACCTGGCCTCTCATGACTGTGGGGATGCTGCAACAGTTGTAATTTTGAAAAATGATCATAAGTCACTTTCTTCAGGGCCATTGTAAGTTTGAATAGTCATTCCACACAAGGAAAGTACCAGCAAAGGAGGGAAAAAAACTCTAGACACGTTCCAGAGACAGGAAGTCTAATCCTGCCAAGAATGAAATAAGGGTTAATAGAGAGGCAGTTTCTGTAAGCAACACCAGAATGTTTCCTTCCTGCCNGTTCCAGAGACAGGAAGTCTAATCCTGCCAAGAATGAAATAAGGGTTAATAGAGAGGCAGTTTCTGTAAGCAACACCAGAAAGTTTCCTTCCTGCCTTCCTTACTGGATTAGGCCAGTAATTTCTCCCAACAACCAGTTGTCCGAACTGCTTAGAAATTAACAACCAGTTGTAGCAAATAGGTGCAAACCTGTAGAATCCCACCACTGTTTATCTCTCTCTCATCTATCTATCTATCTGTCTGTCTGTCTTTCTGTCTGTCTATCTATCATCTCCCAGCTTTATTATTTTCACAAATAATGCAAAGCAGCAAACATATCCAACAGATCTTTCTCCTTCTAATTTCCCTACAATAGCAATCCTGTGTGGTGGGATAGACAAGAGAAAGAGAGAGTGACTGGTCCAAAGCCATCCATTTGGGTTTCATAGCTAAAATGGGATTTGAACGCATGGTCTCCTGCTTTATCTGCTAGACCAGTCTGGATGTCTACTTTTTAATAGCTACTTCTATTGATAAATTGGAACATTCAGACCTCTTTTCCATCCCCTTTGTCCTAGGCTTAGCACATACAAAGCCATTTATGCTAAAACTGAGCATTGGGTCATCTAAGAGTGGGCAACTGTTTCTGCACAGATGGCTTTTTCAGTACCCTTTGTTTGTGGGGTTTGTAGAGCTAAAGCCAACAATGAAAGGGATCAACCATTTATCCTTCTGACACCTCCATTTTCTTTTCTCTCACACACACCTACACTCTCTGATTTCAGCACACACTCTCTTCTTAACATAAGAAGATCCCTGCCAGATCAGGTGAAGGTTCATCTTTTTATTCAAAAGCAGGAGATGGAGACTTTTCTTCCACTATTTTCCCCATATAATTTGAAGGCAACCACAATCAAATCCCAAATTTCTATTGCTAAGCAAGACAGTTATTAATTTAGTTTTGCCCAGCGGTGAAATTCAAATTCTCCCCCCCCCCCCAACAGCTCATGTGGGCATAGGCATGCTGTATACTTGGTGTATGATAGTACAATAGCAACCGGGGAATTTTTTTACTGATTCAAATAGTACACTACTGGCGCATGCTCTCCGCGGAGGCTCCCCACAACTGCCGAATGGGTTGAGGAAAGACACGACACATGTTTTCTCCTCGGGTGAGCGAAGCCCTGAGTAGCTCGAACAAACTCTTTTATTGAGGTTTGGGTGGGTTACAAAGTGTCAGAAGGCAAGCATGTGATCCTGATTAACCATATTCAAACTGACACATTGGGTTGAATATACATATATGGAACTATGGTTTTGCAAACACAGTTGAGTGGGATGGATATCCATATTTTGGGTGTCAGTAGATGTCTTCTTTGTGTAAAAAGCAGTTTCTACATCATGTCCAGTATTTTTCGACAGCCTGTGATTAGCGTTCTGAGCGTTTGCATACAGCAGGTGGGTCATATTTTACAGATCTTTTCTGTTGTCATATGCAGCAGGGGAGTTCGTGTGTTGGAACAGGATATGGACAACATATAATAGCTTATTCAAAAGATTATATGGCTAATGCAAGGCAAAACTACCTGATCATTGCAGTAATGTTTCTCCACACCTACCACCTCTCCCGAGATGGGCCGAGGTGATTAAATTTCACCCCCTGTTATGCCCCATTGTACAACCTTTCTTGCTGTAGTTCTTAAGTGAATCTGGCTTCCCCATTCACTTTGCTTGTCAGAAGTGTTGCAAAAGCAACATGATCCCAGGATCACCATATCAATAGTAAGGGCATTTAGACTTATATATTGCTTCACAGTGTTTTGTAGCCCTCTCTAAGTGGTTTATGCAGTCAGCATGTTTCCCCCAACTGTTTGGGTCCTCATTTTACTGACTTTGGAAGGATGGGAAGATGCGTTAACCTTGAGCCAATGAGAATCAAATTTCCAAACTGCTGGCAGTCAGCAGTCAGCAGAATTAGCCTGCAATACTGCATATTAACCACTGCATCACCACAGCTCTTACATAAATACAAGCCATTTGCTATGCATCTGAATTTTGTTCACTTGGCCATGGGGATGCTTCAATGGTTGTAAGTATGAAAAACAGTCATACATTACTTTTTTTTTCAGTGCTTACAAATGGTTATAATAAAATAAATAAAAGATTGTAAGTCAAGAATTACCTGTATGTCTCTTAGCCCAGGCGTAACATGGAGTTTACAAGATTAATAGCTCATAGTAGGCCTGTTCTCCATGAATTTATTCCATTTCCTTTTCAAGCCATCCATTTTAATAACCAATTCCATGCATTCTGGCAATGGATTCCAGAGGTTAGCTATGAACTTCTTTCTTGGTTTGAAATCTCTTTCCAGGCAATTTAGTTGAACTAACCCATGTCCTTGTGTTTGGAGAGAAGGAGAAAAAAGTGCTTATTGGTTTGCACTGATTTGTCAGAAGTGATGTTGGGCCTCCTGCTTGGGCAGGGGTTGGATTAGATGACCTGCAAGGTCCCTTCCAACTCTGTTAATCTGTTAAATCTGCACCAGAGCATTGGCAAGTAACACAAAAGTTGCAAATGTTTTGAGCTCCAGCTCCCATCAGCTACAAACAGACTGTGTTGTGGATCAAAACTTTTGGAAGGCAGACAGTTGAGGGAGAATGCTTTGGAAGGACCTCCCTGAAGCTGTCCAGATTTTGTGAGAAGTGTTTTACTGAAATTTGGCATTTGGGGAACTGGAAATGGGGGAAGAGCTTTGGTGGAGCTGCATCCTGTCATTGCTTTAATCAATCTGACACAGAAGATATTTTCTCTTGCTTTTTCACAGTCATCTGAATTATTCCCCAGGCTGCATCTCAAAACTGTTCAGAATTCACAGCCTGCCATTATCTAGCAGGATCTCTAGCGTAATTAGTTTGTGGTATACCTATGTCCCTAGCTGGGTGGTGTGATTAGAAACAAGATAGCGGTCTACTTATCAGGTAGGAAAATGAATGCAGAAGCAGATCAAAAGTTTGCGAACAGGATGAAGTGAAGATTTCTTTCCCATATCTTGCACTCTCTCCATTGCAATATTATTTCAGAAGGGATGCTGGGGAAATTAGGACCAAACATTTTTAGGACAATGTAAAATTATCCTCAGAATTCTCCCTTGTGAATTTTGAGGAAATAACAGTGGATTGGGGAGATAACAGTGGTTATCCCATGTCACTGGAGAGGTGAAAAACTTCTTATTAACTTTCTTCTCATCACAGGAAAGCAAAGCAGAAAAGATTGTTGTTCCTTCCTACTAATATGTATGATATGGGCCTTATTGTTGACAACAATTGCAACAGTTTTTCTTCCAGAATAAAATGACAGCCTCTGGATAGCCTTCTTTGGGCTCAAACATTAAACAGGATAAGGCTCAGTTTGTATTTAAATGGAAAGCAAGTAGGACTGCACATTGAAATTTTGAAAAATGAGCAATCCCAAAGAAGGCAATGGTACTTCTATACTCTGAAAATGAAAGCTACATGGATGAAATTACTAGAAGATGAGTTTGAGTTGGAGAAGACCTGAGGTTAGCAAGCCCTTGTTCGAGATCTGAGTGCTGCTATTGGGCAGAGTTGAACTTGTGTCCTTCAATTCAGCTTCTGCTAAGGATGTGAAAACAGCCCCTAACTGGGTTTCCTCTGGGCAATGGTGATGTCACTGGCTTTCCATTGGGAAGTGTCTCAGTGCTTCCAGCAGGAGTATGATGCAGTCTTCTACAAGTTACACTGCAATCAAGTGACACTAATTCATTGTTGCCATCTAGTAGCCTTTACAATTACAGATAGTCTTCCCTTAATAAACTGGGACAAGCAACTCCATCACTAAGGGATGTGGTAATTAAGTGAAATATCACATGACCATGACGGATTTATAATCTGCTGTGGTACTGAGTGAATCACTTATGTTCTTAAGTGAGACATCATTTTGTGTAATTTTATTGCTGGTTTCTCCATTTACTGTGGTTGTGAAGTGTGCAAGTGATCACATGACTGATGGATGTTGTGACGGTCATAAATGTCCATGTGATGACCCAGGGCCTGACACAAAGGCAACATAGCTAGGTAATAAGTAGGAATCCCTTTATTAACTCCAAACTTTGCCCCCAAGGTCCTGGTTACTTTCTGGTCTGGAGAAAAACTCTCCCAGGAACAGCCTTTGGCTGCAGAGATTCAAGTCCAAAATGTTGTCAACAGAAAACTTTAAGTCCAGTCAAGGCAAGATGAGGTAATTAATCTGGCATGGCAAGATAAGGAGTTCCAGAAAGGAAATAGCATGGCAGTAATTCAATCCAGTTGGGAGGATGCCAGGAATGTAGATAACCATGATCAACACAAGATAAACTCGTCTTTGTTCCCAGAAAATGCAACTCTCAGCTGCCTCTTATTTAAACTCTCTTCCCAGATGTGCCCAGTGAAGGGAATCAGGGCCCTTTCCTTCCCCATAAGCCACACAAGCCACTTTGCTCTCTTTTCCATTCTTCCCTGTGTGCCCTAGGATAAAGAGGGGGTGGACCTGGGTCTTCCTCTGAACTCCCTCTCCCTTGTTCTACCTCTTCCCTGCTCTGCCCAGCCTAACTTTGCTCTTCCCCAGTTTCCTCTACAGCCAATGGAGCCACACTCCAGCTCCCTGTCAGCTGTTAGTCTTCCTCCTTGGATTCAGATTATGACAGGGGCATGTCAGTCCATTTGTTTAGTGCCTAAACCTCAAGGTGACTACAGGGATGCTGCAATTAATGTGAGGACCAGATGCAAAGTTATTTTTTCAGTCATGTTCAATGTATTGCTAAACAGAGCAGTAAGGAGTATCTATTCGTAGCCCAGATAGAGCAGCTATAAGGATCAAAACTGGAAGAGCTATTGGAACACCTATGCCTTGCAATTGTAAACATTTTAAGGAAAAATAGAATATTGGTGAAAAATAACATCTGGAGAATATGTTGACGGATATCTCATATGCCATACAAGTGTGCCACATATTACTGCACTGGATAAAATGTGTAGACTGGCTTCTTGCCTCTAGGCTGGGGTTTATTATTGAGTTCAGTGCTGTTGGTAAAGAAACATCTTACAAATGCCCACAGGCATTTTTCAAAATATTTGTTTTTCTTGATTATCAGAAATAATTCTGATTCAGTCTTTCATTACTCTTTCACCCTCCATTTCTTTTTGTGCCAAAGGCTGTCTAAATTCAGCTGCCATTCCTGCAATGATATATTCATTTAGTGGTTAATTATTAATATGCTCCTTCGCTGGGGAGTCCTACTCCCAGCAGTTACTTTATGTTTTGTTCTGTGATATAAGCTATTACCTGTGCAAACAACCCCTGTGATTTTTCATTTGGAGAATCTGGCACAAAATATGCTCATTAACTTACATACTAATGTAAAAAAACTTGCTGAAAATGGGAATCACAGGCAGGTCTGCTTTGGCAAGGTGATGTATGTTAACTCAACTTGATCTTTGTTACAACTGACTAGAGCTAGTTAAACAGATGAAGAGCATTCTTACATTTTGAAACTATTTGGTTCTTACTAAAACTGAGCACACTAAGCTTTTTTCCCCTTCCTAAGGAGACAAGGCTATTTTGGGAAAATATAAAAGTCTCCTTTATCTCAAATCAGTATTATATGTGGTCAACCATCCCCTTGTGCTTTATCTGAATGGGGGTATTTTGGGTTTCAAAGGCAGAAGGTGGAGAACTCACAGGGCAAAGGTTGATAAGCAAGACTGCTCAGGAGTAACAGGTTTAAATCATTATCTCTGACTCATTAGCCCTTGATGAGCAGCATCTGGTGCAGGGAAGAGACCTTGAAAGCAAAGGCAAAAAAAATCTCCAGCTTGGGAGCAGAATTGGCTGCTGGAATAGTAGGTGAATTACTTTTAGTTATCCTGGTAGAGTATCATGTTGACTTAATACTTGACCTTGAATGCAGACCTGAGAAATGGCCTCCAGATCTGGTTTGCAAACATCTGCATCTCATTTACCTAGCAGCAAAGTGCATTACTAGAGTTTTCTGTGCCATCTAGTGGGTCAGCTGGATTTCTGCAGCCTGAATTCTACTACCTTTTTATATTTTGTGAGCCATATTGGTAAGGGAAGAAATATCCATCTGGTTCCAAGCCAGGAGAAAGACACTGGAAACACGGAGGCAGCTTGGAAAGATGGTTTAATGAAGAAGCAGAACCACAGGGGTTCTGGACAGTTGGTAACATGGAGTGGGTTTTTTTTATATCTTCTCTTGGGCTTTGTACTTGAGTTTCCTGTTCCTATGCAAGAACATGTATTCTATTGGCTGTTGTCAGACTCCCATGAGGCCATGTAGTGGTTATTTAGGGGTCATAGCTGGCTCTATAGGCTAAGTACAAATCCTAGGAGTTTGTCTGAGCTAAGTTTGGTTGAAGTTTCTGAGGGTGATGTAGTGAAGGGGCTTATGTCCTGAAAGGGTGTTGGGTAATTCCTAATGTGGCTTAACAGCTTTTTCCTGTGTTGGATCTTGGGTTATGGCTATTTGCTTAGAGAATAGAGCTACCTAGATACTTGGCTTCTTTCAATAAGCTCTTTATCTCTTAAGTGCTGACATCTGCTGAGGGCTATTAAGAAAAGGTGGTGGCTGGTTTCTCCCTCTGAAAATACTTCTCATCCAAGGCAATATAATATTCTGCCTTTTTAATATTCCTCAAAATATTTCATTCTTCTAGGAGGAGGGTGGCTTTCTACATTGTGATAGTAGAGCACAATGCAAATGGCCTTTAAAAATCTCCACTGAATTCACAGCAGAGAAAATATTTTTTCAACAATTTTTCAGTTGCAAGAGTCCCCTTTAGCGGTGACCAGACCACTCTTATTGAACAAGAAACCAAACGGAGAAAAAATATTTTTCTTGGGATTAATGGAAGCCTAAATATCCAGGAGTAAACTGGAAACTTGAAAACTGGGCAATAGAAGACCTCCAGGGTCCTCTCCAGGTCTATGATTCTGTGGCTCCGCAACTTAGAAACCTTATGCTGAAATCATTTCAGATCATGGAAACAGCATTGTCTCTTATTTGGAATAATGAACAGAATAACAGAGGTATAAATGTCTAAGACTGTTCCTTGACAGTAGAGGCTTATTTGAAAAACAAGACCTTCTTTTGATTACCATACTCCTTTAAGGGTTTATGAATACTGAATAAATTTGAGTGGAGTTCCTGCTGCTTCTGTAGAAAAAATTCAGTAGAAGGGAGAAAAGTGCCTAAAATTCTGTTAGATTATGTCCTCAGTGTACTAACCTTGAGCTGCAAAGATGCAGATGACCATTTCATTGTAGCAGAGATACAGAAAACAGACTCTTTGCTACTATCTATGGGCCCCTGGATTTTTTTGCAGATTTCTGTGTGTGAATTCTATATTCTCTATATTTGTTAGTTTGTTTGATTTCTATCGCTGCCCATATCAGCAAACAACTCTGAGCACCTCATGTTCATTTGGAATTATAATATTGTCTCTGTGCTAAGTGTTTACAGTGTCCCCAATTTAGCAAGATAAGCTTTTGTCATGCATCCTGTTGGGTAGGACAGATACATGCCAAATCAATGAAAACAAGGCAGTCTTTCTCCTTCCATATATGTAGTATTGGGTTTAAACCCATAAATAGAAGTCCCAAAGGTGCTTTTTCAAGAGGCAACTGGAGCTTCTTTGTTTTTCTTTGAAGATGTTTCCGTTCTCATTCAAAAACAGAAGCTTCTTAGATGAGAAGCAAAACATGTTCAAGGAAAATCAAAGTCCAGTTGCCTCTTGAAAAAGCACCTTTGGGACAACCATGACCTGGATGTCTGAGAATCTCCATAATCATGAACAGAAGTATGAGAGTAAGGTCCATTTTGTTTACTTTTCTGAGCCATTTTCCCCCTTCAGAATGCTTATCCTCTTAGGTATGATGAAATTATCTGTGGCTTTTATCTAAGTTTATTGTGTGGGTAGTACACAATTATAATCTCTATATTCAGGGAGATCAGCAGTGACCTGTTTCTCATTTTGTGTGCAAAGAAACAATATCTGCAATAATGCTTCACAGAAATTTATCTTGGAGGAAATTAGAATTCCATCTCCTATTGAGCACACAGTATAATAATAGACAGTCTGGCCTAGTTGATCCTTCCTTTACGAGCCCAAGATATTGAACTGCTTCCTTTGGAAAATGAAAAGGGGTCTTCCTTATCCCTTTGCAATTGGTCACTAAACTCTCCCCAAAGAAAAAGTGAAAAGCACATTAAAATGTACCACACCAGATCACTAAATTCCCATCTGCTTACGCTTGTCTTTTTTTTTTTTTAACAAATATCAACCCCTTTGGTAAATAAACTTGGAAAAAGAAATAGGCTGGAGGACAGACCTATTTGTAGACAGACTACGATTTGCTGTTTTGATGTCAGCATTCTCTGCAATGAAGCCAGCTGGGTGGCAAAATTACAAAATTGCCTGTAATTGGCAGAATAGAGAGAGAAGGTTTGTGCCATACAATGGATGGGGAGTTCAAATGACGGTAGTTGAGTAAGTAATAAAACACATTATTTCCTACATTTCCTTCTCTAGAGAAAAGGGTTTGGATAAATTCATAGAGGAAAGCTGTTGCAAGAGCTATTTGTCTTGGCATTTAGTGTTATGTCTGGTTTAGGTGGCATACCTCCAAATACCAATGACAAAGGAAGATCATCAGGAGAGAATTATAGAACATAAAACATGGAATAGTTGGAATGGATCTTGGAGGTCTTCTAGTCCAGCCCCCTGCTCAAGCAAGAGACACTATAACTTTTCAGACAAATGATTGTCTAGTCTCTTTTTGAGAGCTTCCAGTGATAGAGTCACCCACAACTGCTGAAGGCAAGCTTTTCCATTGGTTGATTGCTCTAACTGTTAGGAATTTTCTCTTTTGTTCTAGGTTGCTTCTTTCCTTGGTTAATTTTCATCCATTGTTTCATGTCTTGCCTTTTGATGTTTCCATTTCCTCTTGTGAACAGTCCAGAAGCATTTCTTGCTATGCTGAGAAACAAAATATTAGCCAGATCCTTGGCCAGATCTGGCATGGCATTCTTTATTAGAAGGAATAACAACAGCACTTAGACTTACATACTGCTTCACAGTACTTTTACAGTCCTCTCTAAGTGATTTTACAGAGTCAACATATTGCCTCCAACAGTCTGGGTCTTCATTTTATCGACCCTGAAAGGATGGAAGGCTGAGTCAACTTTGAGCTGGTGAGATCTGAACTGCCAGACTGCTGGCAGCTGGTGATCAACAGAAGTAGCCTGGAGTACTGCATTCTAACCACTGCACCACTGTGGCTGGATAGGTCAAGGGTTGCATTGGCCCTCCAACACCCTAGAGCAGTGTTGTGTGTACAGCAAGGGTAGTGATGTGATTCTAGAAGTTGGTCCAGCAATCTTCGAGTTGCTGAGTTGAGAAACAAGACCTAGACTTGAGTGAGCAAATCCATTTTTTAAAATTATTCCTATTTTGGGGAAGGCTGGAAGAGGTTGAAAGAACAATTTTTTTCAATTTTATACTGATTTTTCTCATGGGAGTCTCATCTCCTAAAGCAGCCCTTTTGTCCACTAACCATTCCAGAAGTAAAACATGAGTCCACCACACCAATAATGTCACAGTGTGTGCAGGTGACAAACAATCTTTTTCATAGGACTTATGAATGAAAGCAAACAAGTCATATGAGGTTTCACTTAAGCTAATTTGATTTAAGGATGAAATAGCTAACCAAATCTGTGACCATAAAGGACCCTATCTGCTTGAACAGAATAACCATGAAGATATATTAATATTGCACCATTGCTGTTTTTATCCATCAGGAGGATTCTTATGAAACTATAAATTAGTCTCTGACTGATACTGAGATGTGGCCTTGACTTTATCTCCTGAAGGAGAAAGAGGTGAGAAAGAGACTGATTTATATTCACAAGACATTCAGGGGAGGCAGTATCTTTGAGTATTTTAATGTACTTTAAATCATAGGCTTTATTCTTTGTATCATGTTGCAGATTGCATTCCCTGTAATTTTGATTGTAATTGGTATTGCATATGGCTTCGAGCTTTCTGCCTATGTATTTATTCATGTTGGAACACTGTGTATTTAGAGACTGACACTTGCTACATAAAATGAGCCTTTGGGCTGGAGATTTACTATTCTCCTGTGTCCAGCTCCTCTGAAAAACTGAGGAACACAACTACTCCCTTAAGGCTTTCTCAGTGGAATTTCAACCCTCACTTTACTGTTTTTGATCATTTAGATCCCTGAATGCAAATGGTAATATATTAGCCAACACTACCAAAAAAGAAAGGGATTAAATCCTTCAACTGACCATATTTTTCATGGTTACTGGGAGGCAAAAACAAGCAAACAAACAACAGTAACAAAAGAAACCCTCCCATCTCTGCTTCAAGAGAACACAGGCTTTTTTCAAGTGGCTTATTACTGAATATATACTTTGCTTTTGTATTCATTCTAAAGCTCAGAATGTTTGATAGCAATGAAAACTTTCTACAAAATGGAACAAAACATAAATCAAAACCAAAATTAAATCATTTAAGTAATTAGCAATTAAAATCTTGGCATATTCACTATCTTTCTAAATATTGGGAAAGTGGAATCTCCTTATCCCAAAGGTGCTTTTTGAAGAGGCAACTGAAGAAGCTTCTTTAGCTCTCAGCTGAAGAAGCTTCTTGGATGAGGAGCAAAACATCTTCAAAGAAAAACCAGAAAGTCCAGTTGCCCCTTGAAAAAGCACCTTTGGGACAACCATGATCTGAATGACTGAGAATCACCATAGATCTTTAGTGGAACCCCCTTAGGATGCTCATTCCATAGCTTGGGATTCATATAGGGGGAATATTGTTTGAAAAACTTAATATTTAAGCTAATGCCAGTGGGGGAATCTTCAGAAGGCTTATCTTGCTGATGTAAGTTATCACACAGGTTCATAGCAGGAGAAATGGATCAGCCGAAAATTAGGCCGGGAGTTCTCCTGCACAGCTAATTATCCCAAGCAGTCATTCAGCTGGGGAGATTTGTGGTGAATCACTCAGGTTGAGACAATGAAGGATGAGTGGAGGGGGATGATTGAGGGAGGGACTGCCATGCTGGGTCAGTTGTGGGGGAACTGCGTTGAAGTGGTGGGACAAAGAAACTGTGAACAATTGTCCCATTCTGCTTTGAAAGCCTACTTTTTGCCTTTTAACTAATATTAATTTCTTGTGTCCTCTTACAAGTTTTTTTTCCATGTACTGTTTTATATTTTAATATTTAACACCCAGAATACTTCTTTGATGGGCAGTACAGAGATGTGAAAAATAAAACAAATGAATATTTCCAATAGAGATGGTGATTTTGTGAGGCAGATGCTATAATGAGAGGTGTTAATCCTAATAGGTTTTGATGATATCCAAAACAGTCAAAATGTTGACATTTTTCTTACTGGACATTTCCACTATTGTGTGCAGTTTGGCCAAGAGGAAAATCTTTAAAGCTTGAGGATTTTATCCTCAAATTTAGATAAACTCAGGCACATAAAAGGAGATTTGAGATATATAAAAATGTAGAATAGATTAAAATTATTCTAATAAAATTTTTAATTCAGAGATCATCTATAATACTAGGAGACTCAGGACCAATAAGAGAAGTTTCTTCTGTACATAAAACATAATTATGGTAGATTAACATCATCACAATTTTCATTCTTAACCTCTCAAAGTCCAATCTACCTGGCAGTCCCTTCGCCCCTTCCTTCCTTCCTCCTTCCCTCCCTCCCTTTGTATGCACTGTTTTGTCCTATGTAAATCAGCCTTGTTCAGTCAACATAAAGAAGAAGTGCAAATATATCCAGCCACATTTCCCTTTGGAAGATCAGGAGTAGAATCAGAGTTTTTGCAATTGAAGACACCAATCATCTACAAACTCTGGGTATTGTTGTTTGGGAAAAGTGAGTCTTACTGCAGTTTCAAATTCCCTTTAAGCTGGGAATAAATTGGCCCAGCAGTAGAACATCATTATGAGGTGTTAACCTTTTCTGTTTTTCATTTTTGGGTTTTGGGGGTGAGAATTTAAGAGGCCAAATGAGTTACCAAGCCCTGTAGAGGCTTGTATCACTTACTTTGCCCCTCTAGCGCTCTCAAATAATCTCAGAAATAGTTATTGGCTCAACCCACTTTTGAAAGTTTACACCTTGGTATGTATTGTTAAGCAAGGTTTGGCCTTGAACCCAAAGTACTGGATAACTATTATTACTATTTTTCTGGGACTTCCTTTGTGAATTTGTACTTGGAAAAGATTGCTTTGTGTCCCAAATATATCTGGAACAGATTCTTGTTCTGCAGTTACACAATGAGCTACTTTTATAGGGAGCAATAATAGATTTCTTTATATAGCAAATAGAAAGCAGCAAACTCCACTGGTTCTCATCAGAACTACTCAGCAGACATTATTTGCTACCCTGCTATGTTATCATCTAGGTGAAGCACAAATATGGAAGTAGTTTGGTCTGTTTTGAATGAAGAAATGGGGAATAGGGAAAGGTGAAAAATGGTACAAAATATTGCCTTCCCCTGTCTGCTTTGATAATTTTATAATTTTTTTGAAAGCCCTTATTGCAGTAGTAGAAGCAGATACAAACTAAAGCAAATGAGAAATAAAAAGAATAAAACAGAGCAAAGAAAAAAACATAAGAAAGATTATTAGATTCCATCCATTGCTTTTTGTCCTACCTTCAGGTGCTTTGAAGAATAGGTTAGAATAGAATAGAACAATAGAATTGGAAGGGACATTGGAGGTCTTCTAGTCCAACCCACTGCTTAGGCAGGAAACCCTATACCATTTCAGACAAATGATTATCCAATCTCTTCTTTAAAACTTCCAGTTTTGGAGCATTTACAACTTTTGGAGGCAAGTTGTTCCACTGATTGATTGTTCTAACTGTCAGGAAATTTCTCCTTAGTTCTAAGTTGCTTCTTTCCTTGATTATTTTCCATCCATTGCTTCTTGTCCTCTGGTGCTTTGGAGAATAGCTTGACTCCCTCTTCTTTGTGGCACCCCCTGAGATATTGGAACACTGCTTTCATGCCCCCCCTAGTCCTTCTTTTCATTAAACTAGATGAATTTCCAGTTCCAGCAACTTTTCTTTATATGTTTTACCCTCTGGTCTCCTAATCATCTTTGTTGCTCCTCTGTGCACTCTTTCTGGGGTCTCAACATCTTTTTTATATCATGGTGATCAAATTAAAACAAAATTAAAGGTTTCCTTGCCAGTTGTATCCAACTCTAGTACATGGTGTTCGTCAGTGTTTCTTGACCAAGGGACCCAGCATTTTCCATAGACATTTTTCATGGTCATTTGGCCAGTATAGCTATATAACAAAGGCACATGGAATGCTGTTACCTTCCCACTGAAGTGGTACCTGTTGATCTATTCATATTTGCATGCTTTCAAACTGCTAGCTGGACAGGAGCTGGGGCAAGGAATGGAGCCCACCCAATTGCATGGTGCTCATATTATGAAACCAGTCTGTTAGCTTTCCAACTAACTAGCATAGCTTCTTTAACCATTAAGCCATCCCATTCATTAATATCTTTCCATGGAAGCAAATATCATTGTTGACATTGCTGACATAGTGGCTACTAATTTCTGGCCCCATATTTCAAAAATCTCCTGAAGTAACTCAAATATTATAGCATGTTGTGTTATAAATCCTCAAGCTAACAAAAACCCATAGGGAAGTGTACCCCTTTCCCCCCATTTTCACTGGAATATCTAGTGTCTACTTTCTGAAATCATAAAGTCTCAGATCTCTATTATGTCTTAAGATAGACAAAACAATTTGGTTCCTGTGATAAGTGATTTTACTGTTTCCAAAATCTTATAATAAAAGTGTCAATATTCCAAATTAGTCTGGACCTTTAATCAATTGATAATTGAAATGAAAATCTTAGGTTTTTTTTGCCATTTCATTCCAAAGTCTTAAGTTCTTATATTTAGGATTACTTTTTTTTTGCCCAGGTGGCTTTTCAAACTTATCATGGTCAAATCTCTAATAACAGTGTCCAAGCAGTTATGAAAAAGTTGTTGAGACTCTGGAAAGAGTGCAGAAAAGAATAAGAAAAATGATTAGGGGGTGATCAAATGATTAGGCTAAAACATGTGAAGAATAGTTGCAGGATTTGGGTTTGTCTAGTTTTGTGAAAAGAAGGCTGGGGTGATAGCAGTTTTCCAATATTTGAAGGGCTACCACAAAGAAGAGAGGGTCAATCTATTTTCCAAAGCATCAGAAGGCAAGAAAAGAAGCACTGGATGGAAACTAATCAAAGAGAGAAGCAACCTGAAATTAAGGAGAAACTTTCTAACAGTGAAGACAATTAACCAGCAGAATGGCTTGCTTTTAGAAGTTGTGGGTGTTCCACCACTGAAGGTTTTTATTTATTTATTTTTATTTATTTATTTGTTTGTCAAAAATGTACAAGATAACAAGTATAAGTATGAACATAAACAAGAACAAAGGGAGTAAATACAGATAAATGGGGACAGTAAGACAGGGATGTAGGCATGCTGGTGTGCTCATGCACGCCCCCTTTATGGACCTTTTAGGAATGGGGTGAGGTCCACAGTAGACAATTTGAGGTTGAAACTGTGGGTGTTTGAGGCTGTAACAAGAGAGTCTGGTCGGGCATTCCAGGTGTTGACCACTCTGTTGCTGAAGTCGTATTTGCTGCAATCAAGTTTGGAGTGGTTTACTTTGAGTTTGTATTGGTTGTTTGCCCATGTATTATTGTGATTGAAGCTGAATAAGTCATCGATAGGCAAGATGTTATAGCAGACAATTTTGTGAATTATGCTTAGATCAGACCCCAGGTGGCACAGTTCCAGTTTTAAGAAGAGACTGGACAGTCACTTGTTTGGAATGGTATAGGGTCTCCTGCTTGAGCAGGAGGTTGGACTAGAAAACATCCAGTCTCACTTCCACTGTTATCCTGTTCTTTTTAAAAAAGGATAAGCATTTCCCCATATACAATATATGTATACAAAACTCAATTTAATCATGCAAAATGATATAGTACAATAAAGAAAATATACCAGTATGTACCTTGACATGTGAAGGCAGACTTCCCTGACACTTTTAATTTAATTTAGGCTCCAAGGAAGTGCTTCTCTATTTCTAAATCTTTTCCCTCCTTCCAGATATTATATAATAATAAATCAATTCTCATATTCTCCTTCTGTCTCTGAATAAGACAATATAAAGTAATACAAACATGAGTTCTACATGGATATCGGCCTGTTCGAGCTGCTTTTGTCCAGATGATAAAAGAAGTGCTGTGTCATTGCATCCCAGGTTGTGCTTCTTTTGTATGTGCATATGATATCCTAGTGCAAGCTCACAAAATGTAGGGTTGTATTACAAAGGCACAAAGCTGTGTTTTTTCCCTTTCTGCTCTCCTTCTTCACCACCTCCTTTCTCCACTTCTATGGACACTGCTGAACAGATATTTCTGTACACACTTTAAATACTTATATCAAACAGATCCTCCAGACACCTATTGTTTTGTTGTTTTCTTATAGACATAACCATTTATTATAGAAAGTCATCAAACAATACATGAAGAAGGTAGCATCTTAAAATAATGATAAAAACATCTGAAAGATATCAACACCACAATAAACAATAACAATAGTGAGAATGTCTCTAAGCTTTGAAGGAAAGATGGGAGCATGAGGTTTCCTGAGTCAGGATAAAATTGATATCTCTTCCAGCACTCTCTTTGCCATAGTAATTTCTTCACAGAAGCCTAGATGAGAGAAGATCCAGTTAAAATTGGATGGAGATTGGTTTTTGAAATTCTTCACCAAATTGAATGAAAAAGGGTATCTGAGTTTCTGCAAGAAAATAAAATCTTCAGCTATTTCTCCTCAGCTTTTCTTCCCTTTGAGTTTGACTATAGTATTGCTATTGAAACAGCTCCATGGGAGCTGTCTCATGATGTTGTCTTTGAGATTTAATGGACATATAGGAAACCAGAGAGACTGCAGATTGCCTGAGAAATAATTAAAGACAAATATTCACACACATCTCCTACCCATGTTATGATTAAATATGAAGAACATATTTCACTCCATTGAATGAGAATTGGTGAAAAAATGCAGGTGAAATTCCATATTTGGACTAGAGGTGATTCTGTACACAGAAGTTCTGTTTTGAGAGAGCCAGATTAGGAAAGACCTTTTTCTGAATCACCTTTTGCAGTGTGGTTTCCAGAAATGGTTTGTGGAATGGGTGTAATGCAAGTTGCCAGTTTGACAACTGAAACAGAAAGAATTTGAAAGATCAACATTCCCTGCTTGAATTCCTCCTGTAACTATGTAGGATAGATAGGATGAGGAGGAAGCTAACCACTAGATTACAAGAACATGAGCAAGCATTAGATGAGGAGATCAGAACTCATTGGTAGCCTCACATCATGATGAACAAGGACATGTATTAAATTTAACAGCGACCAAAGCCCCGGTCCCACTGCACTTATGGATGCAAAGAGGATGTAAAACATTAAAAAAAGTTTGCCATCTGTTGGAAAATGCTATGCCATCCGTTGTGTACTCAACTGCCTAGCGTGTCATGCGCCTATCCTTTGAGCATCCATCCCACACACTGCGCAAGAAGTTTGAGCTGCAAAAAAACTTTTGAGCGGGATGAACTTTCCGCTGCGTACGATGTACCATTCTCAGAATATACGGGCAACAAACGTTCTATGTCCGTTATCATCTCATTACAAACATCCGCTGTAACTTCCTCTCTGCAATCCTCCTGGCTCATGGGTCCCCCGAACTCACATCCAATGCAGCTGAAAACGGAAATAGGGAGAAACAAACGGTAAATGGAACGTCTGACACAGCGTTAGTAGCCTGAAATAGAAATGAATGTTAAGTGTAATGCAATCTTTTGTCATATAAGGGATTAAAATGGACAAAAACATTTGTAATCTGGGATGTTAATCTCGTATATTTAGGAGTCTGCAGTATGTCCTAGAATATGTAATAAAAAGAGAAGGAAACACGAGCGACTACCGCATAATTTCCTATACAAAAGGGGGAGAAAATCATCTGGAGAGTATGATCCAACAAAGCCGTGTGTACAGACTCTTCACCCTTGCTGCTTTGCTGCTTGCCACTCATCAATTGTTTCCACCATGGGATCATGACACAAGTCCGTATGATATGTGTCGTCAATCATCACCAGAACAAACCTGTTCAGACTGTTTCACACCTTTTAACAGAAGGAGAAGAAGGAGACATCCAAGAGCTGTGGTGACTGGAGGATGGATCAATGAAGAAGAATGGAGTTTGGCACTGTATGGACCAGTTGATGGTAGAGCTGAGGAATGAAGCCCATTGTGCATTCCATCACTTCATGAGGAATGTCACCTAGCCATTGTTTGACACGAAGTTGTAGAGCGTCTGAAGACACAGGTTGACCAAGCTTAGCCACCAACTTCCATCCCAAACCTGGCACCCGCGGACTGAAGTGGCACTGAGATGGACTCTGCGGCACTGGCCTCCTGAACGCACATACAGAAACAAGGCAGTAAGCATGGAGGGTGCCAAGACCAAGTTAACCAATCAAGCAAAGTGGGTCAGATGAAGTGGTGGCAGGCCATCATGTGAAAGAATATGTGGAGGAGCTTCCTCGGTGGCCCCCAACCACTGAACAAGGCTTGGAGAAAAACTTCAAGAAAGACCGGGTTCCGAGGCTGAACAACTTTTCCCCCAACTGTTGGAGGCCAATAGATGGGAAGCACGTGCCTGCAATCTCGCCCAACCAGGGTCCACTTATACAACTACAAGGGCTTCTTCATATCATCCTCTTTGCCATGGTGATTTGCCTGACAATAAGTCATCTACAATCGATGCTTCAGGCAATGGGTCCAGTTCAAGATGGCCAGGTATATAATCGCAAAGTGACTTCAAAGGATGGCTGGAAACAACCTCATCATGGATTTTCCAGGTCAACCCCCTACCCCAATGACAACCAAGATGTGCCCTACTTTCATCATTGGTGATGATGCCTTCTCCCTCAGAACCTACCTCATGAAGCCGTACAATTCAAAATACCTCACCCATGAAGAAGAGATCTTCAAACTTACAAGGCTGGTCAGGGCATAGACCGGTGGTGGAGAAATGCTTTGGCATCCCTGGCCAAACAGGTTCCAGTTTACTTCTCACCCCATGCAGCATGACCCAGAGACTGTGAGGAGCATTGTGGAAGTTTGCTGCATCCTGCACAAATCCTCATGTCATCCCGCCTACCTAGACAGTGTTGCAGAATAGACTTGTGAACGGTCAACAAGAGAAGAATGGGGAAATGGAGCACCTTGGTGAATGGAGGCAAGGAATATAACCTGATAGACAACTGTGGATTGTAACAAGCCCCAACAGAGCCTTACGGAAGGGAAGGAGCAGCACAACCTACTGCTAACTGAGAACAGCCACTTGGTGCAACTCCCCCAAGCTGGAAAGACAGTGAGTGGCAGAACAGGATCAGATAGATGATTATGGATGCTTCCTTGAGCCTGTCTCATTTACACTGAGCGATGAGATTACTGCCATAGTAATGTTTGAAGTGAGGCCCTAACAAGAATTGGGAGCATTCTGTACAAAAGAGTTGTGTTAGTTGAGAGATGTGGGTTGATGAATGATTAAATTGTTGTACTGAGATAAATAAAGGGCCAATAGTGTAGCACACCTGGGAGGGTTGTATACCATACAGTCCACTATGCTTGCACTGAGGTTTATCCTTATCCCACAACTATCCCTCCCAAGGTCCCTGCCCCACTGGCCCACTGCTATCCTATAAAGCATTACAAAGCATGCAAAGGCCTTTATTTTACTAAAAGAACTGAACAAGTGTGTGAAGCAAAGATTAAACTTTATTTAATAAACCAAACTGATAAAGCAAAAGACCCAAGTAAAGGTTGTCCCAAGCAAAGTAAAGTCAAAGGGAGCACATCCAGTCCTGCTGGCATATTCTCAGTCACTCATGAGGCAATGCCCATTGTCATCAGAGGTGAAGGGTCCAGGTGCTGTGGAGGTGGCCTGACTTGCCTGAAACGTGCTAAGTCCCTGAGGCACCATTGGAGTGACTGGCCCGAAGAGGAACAACAGGGGATAAGGGTGTGGGGAAGGCAGCTTCTCCATATGTATCCTGGTGCAAAAGTTGTATAAAAATGTGTGTAAAAAAGGAGTACATACAGAATGCAAAAAGTTATGTTAAAAGGACACACCGGAATGAGAAAGATTTTTCCATCTGAGGTGTTAATCACGACTCTCAAAGTAGAGTCCCCCAAACTTGATAAACAGAGCAGTCCAACAAACGGAATATCAGTAATAGGATGGGGGGAGGATGTAGCCAGATGTAAATGGAATGGCTAACCCTAGCGACTGGAGAGCAGATGAAAGTATATGTATATCTATCTGCTAGTGCTTCCAGGGGAGGCACAGTGAGAAGCGGACGCAAGCAAGAAGGAACGGATGTCTGAGTGGATACCTAGTGGTTGACCACGGATCCCATCACGGAAGCCGTAGCGGAAGACCTAGTAGCCTAGCCATGCCAAAAGCATTCACTGCGACATGTGTGTGGGAAGAGATGCATTGCGTCAGCCCTGCAGATATAAAAGGATGCCAGCTCGCAAGCAGTGTCACCATTCAGAGAAAAGACCTGCTGCAGACACATCTCCAGCCACAACCAATGGGGAAGAAGAGGAAGTCTGTGCCATCTTCCTGCCAGCCCTGGAAAGAAAGGGA
Source organism: Laticauda laticaudata (assembly GCA_004320025.1). Classification (NCBI taxonomy): domain Eukaryota; kingdom Metazoa; phylum Chordata; class Lepidosauria; order Squamata; family Elapidae; genus Laticauda; species Laticauda laticaudata. The sequence continues at coordinate 9,042 of BHFT01032567.1, read as the reverse complement.
CAGGGCCACAATCCCACCCCCTGCCCTGACTTTTGATTCTGTCTGGGGCGGCTTCTGCTGCTGGGCTGACTTCTGCTGGGTGCTGGGGCTTCTCTGCTGGTGCTGCTCCTGGTGCTGGTCGGCTATCTTGCTGGTGCTTACTCTGCTTGCACTGCCCCGCTGGTGCTGGTGCTGCTGGTACTTACTCACTCTGCTGGTGCTGCTCCTGGGTCCTGCTGGTCCTGTGGGGTGCTGCTGGGTGCTGCGGTCCTGTTTGGTGTTCCTGGTCCTGCCTGTAACTGCTGGGTGGCTGGTGCTGGTGCTGCTGCTGCTGGTCTGTACTCTGCTGATGATAATCTTGTCCTGCTGGTGCTGCTGGTGCTGCTGTGCTGCTGGTGCTGCTGGCTGCTGCCTGGATGCCTGCTGTGCCTGCCCTGTGCTTCTGGTGCTGGCTGGTGTCTGCCTGGTCCAGCTTGGTGCTGCACTGGTGCTGAATGCCCTGCTGGTGCTGCTTTTGCTGCTACTGTTGTTGTTGTTGCCCCTCTGATGCGGGCCCAGAAGGCCCTGCCAGAGGGAGGAAGAAAGGCATACGCCGAGAACGGGAGAGGAGGCAATACTCCATCCACGAAGCAGGAAACATGAGGATGAAGTTGCTCGAAAGGGTAAGGAAGAACGAGTACCTACTGGCGGAAGGGGACCCAGCCCTCTATCGAGACACCAAGAGAAGCAGCTGCTTGAGAGAGAAGGTGGAGAACCTGGGTTTAACACTTTTGGAGTCCTCCTCGGGGGAGTGGTGGAGAGCACATGCACACCTGGCTGTACGGGAAGACTGAGCCATGTCCCCAGAGTCTGGCCAGGCTGCGGTCAAACTTCACCGAACGGAGACCTACGTGATGGCAAAGTGCAGCTTCCTGGAGGGAGTGGAGATCCACCAAAATCACCGAGAGCAGCCCGCCTGCCCCTCTGTCTAATACTAACCCCTTCTCTCAGTGCAGCCCAACAAAGAGGAGCCAGTCTCTTATGGCAAGAGTCAGAGCTCCTGTTCCCAGGGGCAGGTTATCCTTATCTGTGGAGCGTCAGACATGATCGGAGACCCCGCCCCGTAGCTGCACCCGTGGCCGGAGTGCGTGGAGGACCCACGCAGTGGGGCAAGGAGAGGGCACTTCCACCAGAGACCAAGCCACCCCCCACCCCCAGCTCCACCTCCAACAACAAAGCAGGCAGAAAAAGCCAGACCGGAGGGGGGCAGACCACACTGGTCTGCTGTAAGATTTCAGGCACAACCATACAAAAGCCAGCGTAGAATTTTTCCTCTTCTCCTCTCACTGGGGTAATATGAAATACAAACTCAAAAACAAAGAAACAAATAGAGAAAAAAAACAAAAAATATAAACAAACAGAATTATATACTAAATAACACTGCAATAACATCCTCAAACCACAGCCCTTTCTTTCACCTCGGTGATGAACCAGACCCCTTCAAGACATTCCGAATCGACATGTAACCCCTCGCCCCCTTCCCCCCCCCCACAGGTGAAATGAAAAGGAGGGTGGTGAAAATTCTTATAAATTCAGACCCCGGTTCCTTGCTGTACACCTCCCAGGCCCAGCTGAACCGTGCTCCCGACCCACGTCCAGGTCCTGTTCCTCCACCCCAGGTGATGTCACTGCCCTTCCAAAGGCTTTCCCACCAGGCCCTCACTACCAGGCTAACGGCTACCCCAGGAGGTTCCAGCAGCACAGGCAGATGCCCTTCCCATCCAGGCACAGGTTCATTGAATTGCCAAACTGATCCAACTGATGCCAACCGATGCCACCCACCACGATGCCAACCCACACCACAAGATGCCAACCTCACCCACAGATTCACCCAGGCTCACAGATGCCACCCATGCCACATGGATCCCACCCACGCCAACAGTTTGCCACCGATCACCTCACCTTGCCTCAGTGGGCTGCAGGACCAGACAGCCCCACGATACTACTCCTAACACTTCCTCCACCCCACAGGCCAAGCCTCGGCCTCAGAAACATCGTGGCATCCGGGGGTCTTGGGAACTGACCCCATGTCCCATGGAGGAAGGGGCCCTCTCAACTATCACAGGACTGAGCCAGCTCTCTGATGAGCTCCTTCACACGAACGCATCCCCTGTTTTGTCCTCTTCAAGGAACCAGGCCACCCCATGGAGTGCCTCAGACCAGCACTCAGCAGCAGCCACCTCCACAGCACCTGGACCTTCACCTCCTGAGACGATGGGAATGCCCTCCAGATTGACTGAAAGAAGAGTGGCCAGAAGACTGGGTTGTTTACCTGTTTGACTTTATCTTTTGCTAGGGAACACTTTGACTTGGGGTCATTTTGCTTTTTACAGTTTGGGTTATTAATAAAGTTTTATCTTTGCTTTCACACACTTGGTTCAGTTCTTTTAGTAAAATAAAGTCTTGTTGAAACTTTTAGAAAATGGTTTTTAAAGCCCTTTGCATGCTTTGTGGGATGGGTAAGGAATAGCAGTAAGGATGGGCAGGGATCCTGTGGGATGGGGTAAGAAGCTGTGGATGGGCTGTTGAATGATCCTTTGGACTGGGTAATTAAATAAGAATTAAATGCCCTGTTCCGATTTCCCGGGCCACTCTAAACATACAATGCACACATCTCATCAGTGGGTTGATGAGACAGGCTGAAGGAAGCATCCAATCTAAAGCCTCTATCATCCTGTCCTTGCCACCTCCCCTGCTCCAGCTGGGAGTTTGCACCATGTTTTCAAAGGAGGTTTGCGCTGCTTCTCTTCCCATTCACTTGACAGCTCTGTTGGGGCCTTGCAACAATCCCAACAGTAATCTAGTCCAGGATTTCGCCCTTAGCCTCCACATTCACCACGTCTCCATGTCCCATTCCCTTGATGATCGGTCCACAGAGCCTGTTCTGCAACACTGGGTAGCGGCGAAACGCATGAAGGAATTTGCAAGGATGTACAGCTTCCACAATGTTCCCTCACCGTCTCTTGGGCAATGCTGCATGGTGGGCGAGAAGTACCTGGAACCTGTTGCCAGCGATGCCAAAAGGGCGTTTCTCCACCACCCGACTTGCCCTGGACAGGCCCTGTAAATTGAAGATCTTCTCGTTCACCATGTGAGGCATCTGGAAAATGTAGGGCTTCATGAGGTAGGTCTGAGGGAGAAGGCAGTCATCCCCCCACGAAATGAAGTATGGCATATCTTGTGTGTCGTTGGGCAGGGGGTCTGGATCTGGGATGCCCCATGGATGAGGTTGCGTTCCCAGCCCCTCCTTGAAGGGTGACTGGCGTTGTATACCTGGGCATCTGAGAAGACCCGTTGCTGAAAGCATCGATGTACAGGAACTGTAGTCAGCATATCGACCGGCGAAAGAGGGATGATGCTGAAGAAGCCCCTTGTAGTTTGTGGTAAGTGGAACCCTGAGTTGGCTGGAGCTTTGGCAGGGCCACGTGCAATTCCCATTCTATGGCTTCCAACAGTGTGGGGGAAGTTCACTCTGATCACCACTGCTCGCATAATTTTCTTCCCATCCTTCTTCAGTGGAGGGGCACTGGGAGGAGCTCCTCAGGTATTCTTCGATGATGGCCTGCACCACTTCTCTGAAAAAATGATGATGGTGTTGTGTTGGACCCTCCAGGCATACTGCATGCTCCTGTACATGGTCCCAAAAGGCCAGGTGGCGCAGGTCAGTGCCCCAACCTGGAAAAAGCCCCAGGGTCCAGGCTTGGGGCCGGAAGTTGGTGTTTGCCTTGTCACCTGGTCTCAGCCGCTCCAGAACTTCGTCAAACATGGCTGGCAGCAAAATCCTCATGAAAGTTCTGGAATGCACAAGATTTTCGTTCCTCAGCTGCACCCATCAGCTTGTTATAACAGTCCGTACTCTGCTCTTCTCTGGATCCATCTTGGGACCAGACACTTATTGGATTGACTCCTTTTCTTCCGCGGTAGAAACAGGTGAAAGAGCCTGTAAGAGGGCTTGCAATGTTGTAGAATGATGGGCGGCTACCAAATGGAGTGTGGTGATGATCCATGGTGGATGATGACTGATGCTGTGGAAGAGCTAGAGCCAGATGAAAGGCTGAACGGAGGTCTGGACAGCAAGGGCTGCTGGACTGAAAGTGAGATCAGGTGGATTTCTCCCTCCTTTTTATAGAAATTATAGGTTTTTCGGCTAGGTGTTCCTTTTGCAATCCTCTAGACAATCCTGCAGACATCCTAAAGTATCCGAGATACGTCCTCCGTATATGAATGTTTTTCGTTTTTATTGCTTTGTATGCAAGCTGCATCGCGCTTTCATCCTTCTATGTCCGTGCCTACTTACCTTGCGTGTTCGTTCCGCTTTCGTTTCGTGCTTCCTCCCTGTGCTGTTTCCGCTGGACGTGGATGCGAGTTTACAATGGATGTGTAAGCGGATGCCTAGCGGATATAGTGGAGTGCATGACGAATGACGATGGACAGATATAACAGATGTTTCCCTGTTATGCGTACGGATGTTAGAAAACGGACGCGTTGGATACATTTCTGCTCAAAAGTTTTGTGCAGGTCAAAGACTTTTTGAGCGGATGAAATGTCCAGTGGATGGATGCTGGACTCGGATAGAGATTTTGAAAAATGGACGCAATGAATACGAAACGGATGCATCGCGTTAGACAATGGATGGCAAGTGTTTCTCTCCGTTTTACATCCTCTTTCCATCCATTGGTGCTGTGTGACAGGGGCTTTATGGAAGACTGTGTTGTAAGCTACTATGAATCACTTTGGATAGTGAGATGAGCAGCATATAAATTTAATAAAGTACATAAATGAGTCTCAGAGAAGCTTGAGTAGACATGATCAAAAATTGGGATGTTTGTGTAAACATACAAGGCTTCTTTTATCTGGGCTTGGCCTCAGATCTATTTTACAAGATTGTGAGATATATAATACAGCATGTGATAATTGTACAGTGTTAAAATCATCTCTCATCTCATTGCTAATCTATTTTTACTAAGAAAGTCATGAATTTTTACAAATGATGAAACCAAACTTCTTCTATGCAAGGAATCCCATTTTGAAGTGAACCTAAGCTATTGCAAAAGTTGATGGTTTAACAATGACTTGTTTTCTCACTTTATATTTTAAGCTGCATAAATTTTAACAATCTCCTCTCATCGTTAATTTAGGGTCTATATAAATGACTTAACGTTGAGGTAACATTGCTTTTATAATCATTATCTTGAACCGGATGTGCTTTGGTGTTGGACAAGCTAAGAGGCTCTTTCATAACTCTGGATAGGATGCTTCCACATCCACCTCAGAAGTGGAATGGGAGCCAACACTGAAAAGTTGAAACAGTGATATAGTATAGGGAAAATGGGGAAAAATTTATCCTGTTTGCATTTTCTTGCTAGCTTACCTAATTTCCTTCTCTATCCAAATCACTGAAAACCATTTTTCGCTTGACACATTTCTGAACTTTGTGATTTAGTTTTTCAAATAAAAATGCATATAAAAAGGCATTTTAGGGAAATGTGTATCTGATGGCATGGTAGGAAAATGTAAAAAAATGCACTTTCTTAGAGAAAAATTGCACATGGCCCATGGAATATAAACATATTTTTGGAGATATGAAGAAGAACAAAATGTTTAATGGGAATTAACAGATTCATCAGCCCTATGCATTTTATGTTGCATGCTATCTTTCTGAAGTTGGGAAGGAAGGAAGGAAGGAAGGAAGGAAGGAAGGAAGGAAGGAAGGAAGGAAAGAAAGAAAGAAACAGATTTTAGTTGTGAAGAAAAGACAGTGGGAATTCTTTAAGTTGTACTATAGTTAAACCAATGTGGAAAAAAGCTTGACTAAATTTTCATTGAGGACAAAAATGGGATAGAAGCATCTTTTTCATGCATACTTAGTTTAGGTTTGGGTATATATTGTATTATAAATTATAATTTGAGATTCATCAATCTAAACTGAATTTCCATTTTAGGCACCCTTTATTAGGTGGAATTGTTGAGGGAAGTCCAAGAAATTCAAATCAGTCTGAATAAATGGAATGGAATGGAATGGAATGGAANTAGAATAGAATAGAATAGAATAGAATAGAATAGAATAGAATTCTTTATTGGCCAAGTGTGATTGGACACACAAGGAATTTGTCTTTGGTGCATATGTACTCACATTCATCAGGAATCATAAGATACAACACTTGGTGATAGTCATATGATAATAAATAAACAATCAAATCATACTAGGAAACTAAATAAAACAATATAAAGACACAAACAATAAGCTTATAGTCATAAATAGGAGGAGAAAGGCAATAGGAAGGATGAGAATAATAATAATAATACAGTCTTAGTAAATAGTTTGACAGTGTTGCTGGAATTAGTTGTTTAGCAGAGTGATGGCATTCGGGGGAAAACTGTCCTTGTGTCCAATTGTTCTGATATGCAGTACCTCATAGCGTCATTTTGAGGGTAGAAATTGAAATAATTTATGTCCAGGATGTGAGGGGTCAGTAGATATTTTCACAGCCCTCTTTTTGACTTGTATATATTTTTCACTGAATGACCACTTCACTTATGTAAGGATCAAGTTGCTAATACCTGTTATGGTTGCTAAATGAAGACAACCTGCACTTCATTCAATGATTTCTTTTATTTACAAGCATTAATTTATGTATGGCACTTCCTTGCCCCTGGCAAATTGATAGAAAGATGAGAGCTTAGTAAATGACTGCCTCTCATCCATTCATCTTATCTTGGTTTAGGTTTCTTTTCAGCTATCATAAGTATGCGTGATAGTTTACACTTAACCTGTGAACTGAATAATGAAATATAAACATTTTATGCAATAAACGGATACTAAAATAGTTTATTGGAAGCCTCTGGTTGAACTTCAGCATAGGCCAAGTCTGGGAGGAGCCACATATACATGCTATGAATCTATCTCACTGCTGAATTGGGGTTCTCTCTGGATGGCATAAAAGAGGATCTGACATGGGGCATTCACATTGCAGCACTGGTCAAAAGGGCCCAGAAGAGATTATACAACAGCTACAAGGAGCAAGGAAGTAATTTTGCTGAGGATAGCAGGGTTGCAGTCAATGGGAGAGGATTTTTTTTCACTTCCAGGAAATGGTGAAAAAAGAAGCGGAGGCTGGATTCCTACCTTAAAAAGTTTTTACTTGGATGCACCTGCTGTACCAAATCTAGAATAATTGTTGGCTCCAAACTGATCCATTAATCAGAACTGTGGTCCCAAGGAAGGCAATAGGACACCTGACAAGGGTGAGATGGATATTCCTAGCCAGCTAGGTGAGTCAGGCTGACAATGACCATTGTGGCATGGTGGTCATGAATTCCTCAGCTGACTCTGACCCAAGAGACAGGAAGGTGAAATAATCCAGAAACAGCAACTTGGGTGAATCCACCAATGAAAAACAGTGTTGGTCAATAATAAACCAATAGTTGGCTCATTTCTACAGATCTAGCAAAAGCACGAAAACCACTCCAGCATATGTTATTTTTGCTCTATTTTTCTTATGTTTTTTTATTTTGTTTTAATTGTGTTTGTAGATTGCCTTATTTTAGAATGGTTTTCTAATGTTTGTAAACTACTTTGGGATTTTCTATAATGAGAAGTGGCAAATTAGAAAAAATGCAATGCATATTAAAAATATGATTTACTCCAAAACAAAACTGAGATAAAAATAAATATAAAGTAGCCACAGTGGAGTTAAGTCTAGAAGAATATTTAACATTAGTTAAAATATAACACAGAGAACAAGTTTGGTTAGTAGTTAAGACAAACAAGCTAGAAACAAAGAGACTCTGAGTTGTAGTCTCATCTTTAGACACAAAGCCAGCTGGATTAGATAACAGATAATCATAGTTGGAAGGGACCTTATAGGTCATCTAGACCATTTCTGACAAATGGCAGTCCAATCTTATTCTTTCTCACCCTAAAAAGTAGGCAAGCCATGTCTGGAAAAAAAAAACTTTGCTAAGAAAACAGAAGTTGTCCAGGTAGTGATCAGACATCAACACTGACTCAAAGAAGAGGGGAGAAGAGGGGAGGCAAGAAAAGGAAGATTGCTATACTATATTGTAGGGGAAAAATCCTTTTCTCTGATAACTATTTGTTTAACTACATCAGACAAGGGAACCTGGAGCAGGAGTTAGAACTGATCTTTATTGACAGATGTTGGAGAAAATGGCTATTCAGTGGTTTCAAACGAGTAAAGGCTTTGTAGGTTAAGGCCAACATTTTAACTTTTCCAGGATGGCATTTATTGTAATAGAGTCATAACATCAACTTAGTCAGCATCACTATATAATAATTGCACTGCCCTATTCATTCTTGGAAATAATGCAAAATATGGAGAACTGGTAGTTCTTTCTAGAATGGGGTATTGCAGAAATTGGTAAACACAACAGGGGTAATTTGTATCTCTCACAAGAAGCTGGAGGAAACAACCCTGAAGAAGGCCATAAGAAACCATTTCTGTCCTGCTCTTTATTTGACAAGTCTCCATAAGAAAACTGCTTTAACAACTCTAATAGATGAACCTTAATTTTAGAATTCAGTTCCATATACAAGCTTTATTTGTATAGTGCTCTAGTTTATTCCATATAGCTCATTACAAATTAAGAAGAAGGATTTGGGATATATTTATATCTACATCAACTCTCTGGATGTGAGCAATATGATAACGAAGGAGGAGAACAACACCTATAAACACATGTTCCCATGTACAGAATCTTTTGTGAATGTGGCTCCTATGTTCTTATGATGTATCAATAGCGGAATACTAAGCCTTTATCATACAGATTTCAAAAGACCATTTATCATATAGTTTCTAACAATTTACCATTCTAAATGGTTTCTAAAAATCATTGCCAACATGTTCATAAAGCCCATGTCACACTGCACCACCGGATGGAAAGAGGATGTAAAATGGAGAAAAACGCTTGCCATCCATTGGTTAACGCAATGCATCCGTTCTGTACTCACTGCATGCGTGATTCATACATTCTATCCATCCAGCATCCGTCTACTGAGATTTC